>JAJIBD010007864.1:55000-73577 GCA_021461705.1 Cryptotis parvus | reverse complement strand
TCCTCTGACTCTTGAGCCTGAGAGCCCTAACCACTACATTGTTATAGCCACAATCCTATCAGCACGCTCCTCTGTTCAATGCCCCAACTCATGCCTTTCTCTCCATCTCATCATTCCATCACTTCATCTTTCAGGCATATCCAAGACTTACCTCCTTTATAAAGACTTTGCAGATTGTCTCTTTGTATGACCCTCCAGCATTTCCTTCTACTCTGGGACTCCTTGTCGCTGTGACAATAATACCTGAGACTCACTCTCATGTCTTACAAGTTTATAGCTGTCTGGAGATTTTGTAAGAGTTAGGCCAAGGGTCATGCATCAGCCAAGACACTGCCTCAAGCCTCATGTTATCCAATTCCTGCTGAAAGCTGCTCGAGTGTATTTGTTGGGATTCCCAGAAAGGGTACTCTGCTGAAAGCCTTGTTGTCAAGGATTAAAAGATGGAGGGACGGGTGCTGGAACAATGTATGACAAACCCAAATATGAACATCTTTTGTAATTGTATACCTCACAGTGGTATAATAAAAAATTTTTAAATAAATAGAAAAAATAAAGATGGAATAGTAAGAGTTCTACTGGGGGATAAATCCCACTCTAGCCAAGCACCCTTAAATTCTCTGTCACCTGGGCTCATTGCTGTGGGGGAAATGAGAGTGGTAGTCATCTACTCCTACCCACGGGAGCTATACATCCCTTTAAGAGTATCTAAAAATCAGCTCACAAGAGAATGCAAAGGTAGCCGGTAGCCCAGAAGAGAAAGATGCTGAGGGGGTAAAAGGTAAGTGGAGTGCTCAGAGCAGTTAGATCCTTCAGGGAAAGTTTCCTAGAGATAATGAGAGAGTTATAGAAATTGTAAGATTTTCTTAGTACAAGTGCTCATGACAAACAAATCAGAAAATGCAGACATGAAAAGAAAGAAAATAAAAGAAACAAAACCCACCCACAATCTTACCAACTCAGAGACAGTTACTATCAACACCTCAGCACCTTGACAGCCAGATTTGTAGGAGGTGACACGCACAGATGGTAAATAGGTTGGGGGAGGGAGTGTGTGAGTCTGGGAAGGGATTCTAGCTGGTCCTAGCGTTTAAAGCTATGCTCAGGAATACGTGATAAAAAGTCTATAGCAGGATCAGATAGTATAGACTGCTGCCTTGTACGTATCCAAACTCTGGTTTGATTCCAGAACCTCATGGAACCCTAAGTACCACCAGAGGGACAATTTGTGGCCACTGGAAAATGTGACCCCCAAACCCCAGTATAAATAAATAGAGATATCTATAGAGATGAAGAAATAGTCTGGGTTTAAGACATTTTACCTTGCACGTGACTGACCTCAGTTTGGTCCCAGCACCAATTTATGGTCCCTAAGCACTGCCAAGAGTGATCCCTGAACAGAGAACCAGGAGTAAGCCCTGAGCACAGCAGGTGTGGCCCAAAAACTAAGAAAGAAATCAATAGCCATAATAGCTAAACCATGAAAGCACTTTACATTTCTTCATTTTTACTTAATTCTCTCATCTAGCTTGGGAAGTCAGTATTCTTATTCTCATTTGAGAGAGGCTAAAGACTTTGTCAAACTCATCAACTCAATCCAGTGCACTACTGACAATTGGGGCCACATCCAGCAGTGCTCAAGGGCTGGCTCCCTGACTGTGCACAGGGATCACTCCTGGCAATGCTCAGAGGACAATATGGGGTTCCAGGGATCAAATCTAGTTGGCAGCATTCAAGGACCTACCTGCAATACTATATCTCTCCCGCCCCTGATGGCATTTCTTACCATGTCTTATAGGCTAACTATATCATCAGTGTGCCCAAAGTGTTTCTTAGACTCTGATGGGAGTCCAATGCTATCACAAAGTCACAAATGAACCTGTCTAGAAGAGGCATATGTACAGGGAAATGCTCGGGATTATCGTCTGCATAACTGATGGTCCCATATCCTTTCAAAAATGCTGGAAAAACGGGGGCGGTATGATAGCCCAGCGGTAGGGCGTTTGCCTTGCACGCGGCGGCCTGTGCTGGCCCGGGTTCAATCCCGGCATCCCATATGGTCCCCCCGAGCACCGCCAGGAGTGATTCCTGAGTGCAGAGCCAGGAGTAACCCATGAGCATTGCTGGGTGTGACCCAAAAAAAAAAAAAAAAAAAAAAATGCTGGAAAACGACAGTGAGACTGAGAAAGAGCCCACTTCAAGATCTGAGGCCTACAGGCTCTACAGGCTGTACATGCCTTCTCTGTTGGGTCAGTCATCCTACCACCAGAGCGGGCCTTTAGCAGCAAGCCATGCTGGCCTTAGAGACAATGGTGAAGTGCAGGTGGCTTATTCCAAAGGACCTGAGCATGCAGTCAGGATCAAAGGATAGACTCAGGATTTGAAAGCAGGGCTGGCGGCAAAGAACCAACATGAGCTACTCTCTCAGAGCATCCCATGACCTTAACTAAATCCCTGGTTTCTTTAGGGTCTCTGGACCCTCCTCTGAAAAAGTAGGGAGTTGGCCCTAATGAATTCAAAGGTCTTCTAGCCTTGTGGAGAAAGATCCTATTAAATCCAATGCATCGGCTGCCTTGTTTACCCTTTGACCAGTATAGAAGTGCAGGAGTCCTCTTGCCCCCAGAGTACTGTGATAGGTACAGGCTGAAGGGCACTCCCAGGGCTGAGGGGAGGGTGACCTCCAACAGGCTGCTGGGAAGATCAGACCTAGGCAGGTTGCCAGGGCCTCTCTCCATGTTGGGCAAGTTAAAGACCATTTGATCCTTCACTCTTCTTAATGAGGTTAGTATTTATAGTCATCCATGTGTAACCACAAGGCAGATACAGAGAATATGCTTATAGGGATGTATTTTTAAGGACATTACAAAAACTGGAACTCAAGGCAGGAAATAGCAGTCAGATCCCCAGGCTCTCAACTCTAGGCAGTGAGGCAGGTTTTGCAAGTTATTGGGAAAGGTTTCCCAGCAAGGCTCACATCCCACCAACTTCCTCTAGGTCCCACTCCCTTTGCTTGGCTGGCTGCCACTCAGCAAAGAGCCAGCCCTCCTATGGGTTGGAGTTCTCCCCTTCTTCCTCCCCTCAGGCACCTGTGACAAGATAATTGTGTTACTAATTTATTTGCTGTATTTTTTCCATTGGCTTCTCTTTCCAAGCAGGCACTGCTAGTCAGGCTTTTTATTTTCCACTTGCCTTAGGAAGTCTTTACAGGATAGAAAGCAGAAACTGCTTAAAGCTAATGGAGCTTCCTGTCTTTGGTAAAAGCAAAAAGCTATGGCTCAGAGATGAGATGATACAGATACTCTGAGCGAGGAGGGTGTGAGGGAAGGGCCGGAGAGAGCAAGAGATTACAGTGCTCCAAGACCAGAAAGACAGAAAAGAAAACAACTGGGATTAAGAGACTTGAACTCCTTTCAGTTGGGGCATGGGGAGGGGCAGATGGGGGGTGCAGAATGCTTCGGGTATTGAGTTTCCAGCCTCACCCAAGATTCCCTTAACTCCTGGGGCCGGAACGATAGCCCAGCGGGTAGGGCGTTTGCCTTGAACGCGGCCGCGGCCTGTGCCGGCCCTGGGTTCGATCCCGGCATACCATACGGTCCCCGAGCACCGCCAGGAGTTATTCCTGAGTGCAGAGCCAGGAGAAACCCCTGAGCATTGCCGGGTGTGACCCAAAAAGCAAAAAAAAAAAAAAAAAAAAAAAAGATTCCTTAACTCCAAGTCTGACTCAGACATAGTAAAGTCACCGTAAGAACCCTGAGGTTGAATCCCAATTTAGTGGGACTCCTGGTAAAGAAACAGAGAGACACACCTAGACTTTTGCCCGACTTGGCATTGTTTCTCCAGAGGTTGAAACCCACAGGACAGATTATCTGCCCATTGAACAGGACTGTGGGTCAGAGTTAGACTAACTTTGACTTTAAAACAACAAAGGAAAGAAATACAATATCCCTAGTGGTGATGTAGGAGTTAGAACTGACCTGGATAGAAGTGAGAATGGCTCCATTGTCCTGTAGCCCAGCCCGTGGCCCGTTATCTCCTTAATACCTCTGTTATCTCCTTAATGCCCAAATCGCTTTAGCTTTAAGGTCCCAATAGCTAATAAGGGGTTCTTGTCTAATGCTCTTCCTGTTAGGATGCCTGAGGCACAAGTCATAAAAACTGCCAGATCAAAAGCAAAGGAAGTAAATCATTTCACAAGATGGGCTGTCCAGAAGGTGGGCTCCTGGTATATCATGAGTGGAGCAGTGTTGCCACAGAGGACCTGGATTGTCTGCATTTCTCTGCTCTGCTGAACTTGGGACTGCTAGCTCTGTGCTTCAGCGGACTCCCTTTGCAGTGACAAGATGTCTCTTCTGCGGGCACAGGGACATTCAGGGAAAGAAATGGATGCTTTGCCTGAGGCTGCATACTAGACCTATGGAAACCCCTATAAAATTCCCTTTGTTGGGGCCAGATCCATAGCACAGCGGGTAGGGTGTTTGCCTTGCACATGGCCAATCCTAGTTCAATCCCCAGCTTCCCATATGGTCCCCGAGCACCACCAGGAGTAATTCCTGAGTGAAGAGCCAGGAGTAACCCCTGAGCATTGCAGGGTGTGACCCAAAAAAGCTAAATAAATAAATAAACAAACAAACGAATGAATAGATAAATGAATGAATGAATAAATAGATAAATAATTAATAAATAAATAAAATACCCTTTATTTATCATTGGCAAAGACTGAATGTGTGCTTATCTTAAACCAGTCCCTGGAAAATAGGATCACACTAGTAGTAAATTTGAATAAAGCCTTCTAAATGTCAATTTCAAAGAACACTGATAAGTCCTTTTATCTCCCAAATAGAGCCTTGCAGTCTGGAGAGAGAGCTCAATGGGATGAATACATGCTTTGCACATAGGAGGTCCAGGTTTGATCCCCAGCACCACATGGACTCCAGAGATCAAAGCCAAGCATAAAGGCAGGGATAACAGTGGGCACTAGAAAGAGACAGACAAACAGAGACAGAGAGACAGAGACAGAGAACACTGACAAAATCCCAAAAAGCCATGTTCACCATAGATATCACCCCTCACAGCTGAGGTAGGTTAGTTCTTCATTTCTATTAAATGCTGGGGTGTGTGGGGGTGGGGGGGGGGGGGGGGGGGGGGGCAAGAAGAGGTGTCCAAGCACCACATATATAGCTTGGAAGTCTCTTAAACTTACTTATCAATGTCCGAATTTCCAAATCGGAATGTTATTCAAGGTTTTTTTGCTTCAAGAGATTCTTTAGTGGAGATAGCTCCTAGAAGTATGCCCTGGTGGAGTGGTTCATATTCTTTATGCTGACAGAATTAATCATTTCTTGTCCTTCATTGTATGGATGCTTCCAGCTTCTGCCTAGGCCATATCTGTCTTCCCTCCATGAGTCTAAAGTTGGGCCAGTAGCATATGTGTGCTCTTCCTTTATTCAAGGTGGCTTTTATAGATTTTTTTTCTCAAGCTGCCCCCACAGCTTCTACTTAGGTAAGAGTCCATTGCTAAGCTGTTGTCAAGGGGGTAGTGTTGGGAGTGGTCTTCACTGAAAACTCCTTTTCTTGACCTCTGTTCCTGCTGGAACTTCTCTTGGAGGGTGGGTCCAAACTCCTTTGGTCTGGGCTAGCTCCAGGTAAAGGTCTTATCAGGCCTTAGTTCCTGTGCTCAAGTCCTGATGGCCTTGGGACTAGGTGGTTTCACTACTCCCTAAGAATTCCTTTCCATGGGGGCCCTTTCCTTTTTGACTGCCTACATCAATGTTGAATATTTCTTCATAATGCTCATCAGTCACCCAATTCACCTCCTCATTTGTAAAGTGTCTATACTTTTATTTCAATTGAGTTACATATTTTCTTATTATTTAGTTGTTATGTTTAATATAGTGTTTAGTTTGTACTGCTTCCTTGTTTGTTCTTCAGTTTCACACCTGGCATTGTTCACAGGCTGCTCCAGCAGTAGTCAGGGGACCACACAATGCAGTGCAGGGAATCTAACCCAAGGCTCCAAACCTTTTTCTTTGTTTATTTTTTAAATTACAACTAGTTGTGACATACCCATACTACTCTACCACTGAGACTTTTTAAAAATTTTATTATATCATAGTGCAGCCGACCTAGGTTCGATCTCTAGCATCCCATATGGTCTCCCAAGCAACACCAGGAGTAATTTCTGAGCAAAGAGCCAGGAGTAACCCCTGAGCATTGCCGGGTGTGGCCCAAAAAGGGAAAAAAAATCATAACTGCAGCAAAAAAACAAGACTTCAAAAGTTCTGAATCAATGAAACACTACTTCATAAGCACCATATTACAATGAAACAGACACAAACAAGAAGTACAGAGCAAGCCCATGTTGCCAGGCATAGCGTAAATGACACAATTACCAAGGAAAACAACACCCTACCCGCTGTGCTATAGCTCTGGCCCCTATGATATTTCTTAAATTCTAATTTTTCATTTGCTGCTAGTATATAGAAAAGTCGATGATTTTTTATTTGATGCTATATCAAAATTTAAAAAAATTCTTTTTTTTTTTTTTGGGTCACACCCGGCGATGCTCAGGGGTTACTCCTGGCTCTGCACTCAGGAATTACTCCTGGCAGTACTCTGGGGACCATATGGGATGTCAGGGATTGAACCCGGGTTGGCCACATGCAAGGCAAACACCCTCCCTGCTGGACTATCACTCTGGCCCCCAGAAAAAAATTCTCATTTTTATCAGTTTTTTTTTTAAACTAAAAAAACTGCTAAAATGTTCCCAACCCAATAGAACCTCGCAAGAAGCCAGAGGAACCCTAACACCTTAAAGCAGTCATCTTCAACATCCAGACTCCACAGCTCGGCAGAGCTCCACCCAAGAGAAAAGCCAATCTCTCCCGCTGCAGCAGTTCAGTAAATGCAGGAACTGAGAGCCTACTACAAAGAGCATCCCACCCACACGGCAGAGGCTGGCAAGCTCCCTGTGTCGTATTTGATATGCCAAAAACCAGTAACAATTATAGACCTCATTCCCATGACCTGAAGGATGGTTTGAGGCTCTTCATGTTCCTGGAGCGAGCAGATGCCCTTGGGCTACACTAGCACATGACAGAACATATGGAAATGTTACTGGTGCCTGCTCCAGCAAATCGATGGTCAACAGGAAGACAAGTGATACAAGTGAAGTGATATATCATAGTGAAATAGACAATTACAAAGCTGTCCAGGATTGGGTTTCAGTCATACAATGTTGCATTACCCATCCCTCCACCAGTGCACTTTCCCCCCACCAATGTCCACAGTTTCCCCCACCCCTCCCACCCCCTTGGCAGGCACTCTCCCCTTGGAGCCACCTCCCTGCTCAGGAATGCTTTGATTCTATTGGCAGCTTTCTTTGATCTGCATATATTTTCTTCCAGTCTGTGCTTTGCCTATTCATTCCCTTAAGATGGTAGAAAGTTTTTATTTGGATGTGATCTAATCACCTTTTTCTTTTTTTATAATTATGATTTCATGTAAACTGTCTTAAAAAAGAAGAGGAACATATTCTTTTTTATCTAAAAGTTTACCATTTCACTTCATGCGTATAAGTCTATATTATAGGAAGTAACTAGTGTGAAGTGAAAGTCAAAGTTGATTTTTATAGCATAATAATCCAGTTCATCATCATTTGTGGAAGACGCTATTGTTATCCCATTGAATAAGGTTGATGATATTGTCAGAATTATAATAATGGCTATGTAAATATGGGTCCTCTCTGGATTTTCAATTTGGTTTTGATTTATGTATCTACTGCTGGGAAGAAAGATGATCCTCTGTCCATCTAAGTCCTTATGACTGAACACTAAAAATATTATTAAAATTACTAAATAAAATGGTTCAAAATCAATTAACACGAGAATAGACAAATCCAATTTCATGTACATGGATGACTGGGAAAAATGACCAAGGCATTGGGCTTAGAAAGATATACAAACAAATCTGAGAGGAATGACTACACAGAAAAATGTGTAGTTCAAACAGGCCAAGCAGACCTTGATGTGTGTGTGTGTGTGTGTGTGTGTGTGTGTGTGGGGGGGAGGGGCAGGTGTAGTGAACATGAAGTGTTCCCCCTCCTTTCTTCTTTTTAGTGAACCAGAGGGTTAAGGAATCATTCTTTCATGTGTTGTTTCTTGTTCTCAAACACCTTTAACTCAAAATTACCGGTATGCTACTGTGGCACATCTAGGGGCAAGATGTACCCCCTCCACTCTCTAGCAGGTGCTCTGGACCTTGCCCTTGGGGATTTTTAAGGAGGCGTCATTGCAAAGGCATGATTAAGTTGTTGGTTAATGGAGATTAAGATTAAACTCAGTCTTCAATAACTCTTAGCCCCAGAGGTTGCAGGAGGATGGGATACCAAAAAATCTCAACTCCTGTAATCAGAGGTTGGTTTCTATGGCAACCTGTCTCCATCCCTTAGGTTACCAAGGGGGTTCCAAAACTTGCCTCATTAACATGACAAAAAGAGCCTCCCTACTCTCTCATCCTAGGAAATTCCATGGGTTTGAGAAACTCTGCCAGGAACCAAGACAAAAACCAAGTATAAGTACTTTAATATAAATCACAATGACATGCACACTTTAGTCTCTTTCTCCGCTGCTGTATGGCTCCTGTCTGACCCCCCCCACCCCCCAGCCCCCACCCCATCACAAAAAGAGCAGCCCTTTACATTTTCAGCACTAACTTCTTCACCAAACCTTTATTAAATCTCTGGGCCCTTGGTTCTTTTCTTCTCCAATATCTTAAACCTGCTTTGGTGCCTCCTCCCTGTCATTAAACCTTGCGGTTCAAAAAACACTTCTGAATTAAGTTCAAATGACCCTTAGCACCCATTCCACCTCCTGCTTTCTCATTCCAGATTTCTCTCCAATTATATAAAGCTGTTGCCTTTCCCCCTCACACTGTTAAACACAAGAATACTATAATAGTCCTGCTAGATCAAAGCACTATGTGCATTGACATTATAATGCCCCCAGCTGATAAAAAGGTGGGGCCATTGAGATAAGCAACACTGCACTGATGCAAATGGTGGGGCAATAGAGTGACTTATCAAACAAATGCAGATAGGACAAAGTCAAGGACAGATAAAGACCTGGCTCTGGGAGAGGCCTCACATAAATTAAAATTAGCAGGTGGTCCTGATAACTAACACCTCTAAAAATACAGTGTAAATTTGAGCCTCAATCTGGGTCAGATTTGAGATACCTTCTGAACTCCACTCGTGGTCCTAAAGCCTTCTCCAGTGAGACCTTTCCTCCCTGAGAATAGACCAACTCCTTCCTCACTGCTGTGTGCCAGAGCCTGCCTCCACCTGAAGTGGCTCAGACTCCTGCCACACTTGACTGCTAATTTAATTGCATCTTTGTTGTTGTAATATGGACTTCCCCCAATAAAATCCCATTATAATTATAAACAATTGGCTTAAGTTGTAACATGAAACCTGTCCACATAAACATGGCAGTTAGCACTCTTGGGATCCAAATCTCCTATTACACATACATCTGCTCACTACTTAAATCCTCGCAGTAAAATGTTGATCCTCTCAGAACTTCTCAGTATTCTAAATAACCCACAATTTGCCAGACTCTGGACTCAACCCTCCTCAGTGCTCTCTCATTGAGTCTCTTTTCAGGCAGTTACCCAGGCGGGCACTGCTGTGTCTTTTCTTAAGCCAGTCCCCATCATTGGTAGTGCTCTTGATGTAGACAGGCAGACCGGTGGGGGTGGGGAGGGGCCTGCATGACAGTGAACTGTCGCCATTAAGCTGTCACCTTTGGAACCAGGAACCAAGACTTGATGAGACCCATTAACCAACAACAGACCCTGAGAAAACTGGATCTACCTTTTTGTGCCCGTCAACCTTCAGTAGCCCAGCAGGAGATTCCAGAACATTCCAGCCCAAGAGGATAAGAAACCCCTTTGGAAATCATGTGGGGCCCTCTGCCTTTGGTACAGCCCATGTTCTCTCTTGAGCACATTACTCTCACTTTCCCCTCCTCCTTCCCTGTCCTAAAACCTTCATAATAAAATCTGTTTTACTTCACTGCCTGTCTACTCCTGAAAATTCTTCTGTGAGGAAGACAAGAACTCTGAGAAAACCCTGGGTAAGGCCTAGGACTGACTTTCCTTTTGGTGAATTGCAAAGAGCAATTCCTCGCTCCAGCCTGAGTCCATGGCTCCCCAAGAAATCTCAGGTGGTGGGGATCAACTCCCGTACCTAAAGAACAAGCATACATCAGGTATGGCTTGATGGCCACCTTGTGGGGCTGGTGAGGCTCAGGCCCATGCAGTGCAGGGGCTCATCTCAAACTTTATCAGTCCTTAGCCTGCCCAGCGGGTGGCAGGAAGCAGAGGCAGCTGGGGAGAAAGCGATCACCCCTCCCCCCTTCCCGCCTCACATAAGCCACCTCATGGGGCCCACCTATATCACACCTACATCACACCTACATCACACCTACATCAGACTCACCAAGAGCCTAAAGCCACCAAATGCCCAACCTCCCACCTGCAAATTTGAACAGTCATGTTTTCTGTTCTGCTAAATGAACACTTGTTTCTCACAAATGAACAACAGAAAAAAAAAACAAATGAACAACAGTTCCTCCATTTGGAGGATAATCACTGTATCACTGTCTTCCCGTTCATCATCGATTTGCTAGAGTGGGCACCAGTAACATCTCCTATGACCGACCTGTCTCATGCAAGTAGAGCCCAAGGGCACCTGCTTGCTCCAGGAACATAAAGAGCCTCAAACCATTCCATCAGGTGATGGAAATGAGGTCTATAATTGTTACTGGTATCTGGCATATCAAATCCGACACAGGTATCTTGCCAGGCTCTGCCGTGTGGTTGGAGGATAATACCTGTCCAATTAGCCTTTCTTCATTTTGACTTTCTTTTTTCAATGCCAGAGATCAAACCAAGGTCACATGCATGCAAATATTCTACATCCTCATTCCTTGTTTTTGAAATTTAAATCCTTCTGTTTTTTTCTCAACATCAAAATTAACTTGTCTTTATTTTTAGAAAATCTTGACCGATACAGTCTCTCTATTTATTTTTTGACCATATGTCAAAAAAAACTGTAAGGTCTTCATGCTCACAGTTCCTCGCTGTCTTTTTTTTTTTCCTTCAAATTTTATTACACCACTTTAGACATACAATTGCAAGATGCTCATGTCAAGTTTTGGTTCTACAGTGTTCCAACACCCATCCCTCCACGCCAAACCCATCTCCCATCACCAATGACGACCACATTCCCCCGCCCCCACACACACACACTTCAACTGCTTGGCGAAGTTCTGTATGTCTTTTCTCTCCTCTCTATCTCTCCCTCCCACCTCCCTTTCCTACACATCATAGAATGCAGTACAATCTACTCTGGGAAACCAAAAATACGCAGCGGAAACACCATCCCTACTTTTATGTTCATAGCAGCATTATTCACAATAGCCAGAATCTGGAAGCAACCAGAGTGCCCGAAAATCGATGACTGGATAAAGAAGCTTTGGTACATCTACACAATGGAATACTATGCAGCTGTTAGGAAAAATGAAGTCATAAAATTTGCCTATAAATGGATGGACATGGAGAAGATTATGTTGAGCGAAATTAGCCAGAAGGAGACAGATACAGAATGACTGTATTTATTTGCATGGCATAAATATATATGTACATATTATGATGCCAATATCCAAGGTCAAGTGAAACAAATATCAGGAGGTCTTGTCAAAGGTGGAAATTATCACAAACGTGTGGGAGTCAGGAGGTTAGGTAAGACAGAAAATGGAACAGTGTGCTAATAATTGTCGAGGGTACTAATGCCAACCTAGAACTGAGCATTAAATAGAGGCAAAAGGATACACATGACAACCTTTTAATGTATGTTCTGTAATCCATAGTCTGAAGGGAAGGAAAAGAGAAAGAGAGAGAAAGGAAAAGAAATAAAGAACCTGCCATGGAGGTGGGCCGGGAAGGGGGAGGGAACCGGGACGTTGGTGGTGGGAGATGGGCACTGGTGGAGAGACGGGTGCTGGAACACTGTATGACCAAAACTCAAATATGAACTTTTTAATTGTATATCTTTTTTATTTGTATATCTCACGGTGGTATAATAAAATACTTAAAAAAAAAAGAACATAACTGTTTCCACTAGTTTGATTGCGACCGCTGAGACTTAGGGGCCTCATGGTCAGCGTCCAGACAGTGAATATGGAGGCTAATGTGGTGGGCGAAGTCTCATTCGGCTGCTTCCGGAACCCCCAGGTGATGGGCCCACCCCCAAAATCCATCTGTCCACCTGGGGCCCCATGGTCAGCTGAGCCTGGGAGAGCCAAGTTCCAGCTTCCCCAGCCACGTCTGAGGCCCGGCATGCTATGGCTGGTCACCCCAGGGCAGCTCCTGGGCAGGGCCGACCCCGTCTCCATCTGACGAATTCCGGTGATTCCCGCTTCTGGGAGCTGCCTACCTGGGCTCGAACTCGTTTTGTTCTGTTAATCTGGTCTTGAGGTAGCATCCCTCCCGGGCGGCCTTGCTGTCTTTAAAGAAACACCATGCCTGACCTCCAGTGCCACCACTACCTGTAAACTCGTCTACTGGCCTTGCTCCAGAGACTCACCAATAAATTTCAAAAGGGGTCAACAAGCTGAAAAAATTCCTCCAGACCCCTGAGATATCTGGGGCACCCCCAGAGAGGGTCAGGTCAGCTCCCACCCAAACAGATCCTCAGCAGCCCATTGCTCCCACATTCCAAAATCATGACCCAGCCAGAATTCATTGTCTCAAGTCCGAGCCTCACCCAGAAATTAATCTGTACAAAAAAAATAAGGTATGCAGGTTTTGTGACTGAAGCCTTAAGGCTTTCCTCAGAATCAGAATGGGCTACTTCCCCCAATTTCTCAGTACGTCCAGTAGCCCCTACAGACATGCTCTCACCCTAAAGTCACCACCAGTTATAAATTTGACTCCAGATGTCCCACCCCCTTAAAAATTCTAGACTTCCTGGAGTGACATCTCAATCTCTACAACACTAATAAACCCATAGTAACACACCAGTTTGGATGGGTTGTAACTCAGAAGGCAACCAATCTCGATTAACAAAACATAAAACACAGAAGGCTTAACCTATAATACATCTTAATAACCTTTCATACAAGGACTTAATGTCCATGGTGAAATACAATAATTTACACTAATTTTTTTTCCAAAGGAAACATTTTTAGATCATTCTGTTAGCATAATTGATAGATAACAAGCAATATAAAATAAATTATTGAGGGCCAGTTATGGAAGGAGGCTTAAGGGGCCTTGGGAAAATTAGAGGTGGAGGGAAGTGGTGGAGGGAAGGTGTAATGGCAGTGTGATTGGTGTTGGAATATTGAATGCTGGTAGCAAATTATCAAGAACAACTTGTTTTTTTTTTTTTTTTTGCTTTTTGGTCACACCCAGCAATGCTCAGGGGTTACTCCTGGCTCTGCACTCAGGAATTACTCCTGGCGGTGCTCAGGGACCATATGGGATGCCGGGATGGAACCCAGGCCAACATGGGCCAGCCGTGCAAGGCAAACACCCTACCCGCTGGGCTATCGCTCCGCCCTCAAGAACAACTTGTAAACCACAGTGTTTCTATAAAGTGTAGGGGAGGGGGCTGGAGCACTAATACAGTGGGTAGGGGATTTGTCTTGCACATGACCCACCTGGGTTTAGTCCCCAGCATCCCATATGGTTCCCTGAGCACCGCCAGGAATAATTCCTCAGTGTAGAGCCAAGAGCAACTTCTGAGCATTGCTGGGTGAGACCCAAAAAAAAAAAAAAGTTCGAGGGGGGAAAAAATGTTTGAGGGGAAAATTTACATATTTAGGCTTTACCCAGTCCATGTAAATTCCAAAATATATTAATATAGAATTGCTTTAAAAGTTTTATTAATGACAGGTGAGATATGATTATCATAATGAAATCCAAGTATAAAATGAAATTTAATATAATATACTTTAGATTCCAGAGTTAAAGATCTACATATGAAAGTGGGAATGAGGTCTATAATTGTTACTGGTTTTTGGCACATCAAATATGACACAGGCTCAAATATGACACTAGCTTGCCAGGCTCTGCTGTGCAGGTGGTATACTCTCTGTAGTAGGCTCTCAGTTTGTGCATTTACTGATGAACTGCAATGGGGAGAGATTGGCTTTTCTCTTGGTGGATCTCTGACATCTGGAGTCAGATGTTGAAAATGGCTGCCCTCAGGGTGTGGGGGTTCCTCTGCCTTCTTGTGAGGCACGATTGGGATGACGGGCCAGGGCTAGAACTTGCCATTATAGACCTCATTCCCATGACCTGAAGGAATGGTTTGAGGCTCTTTGTGTACCTGGAGTGAGCAGATGCCCCTGGGCTACACTAGCACACCACAGGATGTATGGAGATATTACTGGTGACTGCTCGTGCAATTTGATGAACAACAGGAAGACAAGTGATACAAGAGGATAGGGGGTTTTGTTAAATAGTTTTAAATTTTATTATATCAGTCAAAATCATATAGTAATCACAAATTGGCTAGATTATCTGGCCAGGTCCTACTAGTTCCTATTTCCTCCAGTTTCAGTTGACATGTTACTTCTAGAAGTTTCTTTAAAATATATGGTCTGTGTATATTTCTCTTCAATACTTCAGGGCCAACTGTCTTCTTCAACTGATTGCTTTTTGTTATTCTCCCACGCTTCCCTTCCTTGGCCTTTAAGCTGCTGAAAGTAAGAATAAGATCTATGTCACTTGTGTTGTGTTCTATATTCACAACATTTAGGAAGTACCAATCAACACACATTCATTAAATGGATGGATAATTTCTTTCTTTCTTTTTTTTTTTTGGGCCACACCCAGCAATGCTCAGGGGCTACTCCTGGCTCTTCGCTCAGGAATTACTCCTGGCGGTGCTTGGGGAACCATATGGGATGCCAGGGACTGAAACCATGTCTGCCGCATGCAAGGCAAACACACTGCTGTGCTATCACTCTGACCCCATGGATGGATAATTTCTTGCCCTCCTCCTTCTGTGCTCCAAATACAGACTTCAGTTAGATTCATGTTTCTGAATCTTAACCAGGGCTGACATGGGCTCATAAGGAACTTTCATTTTCAAACAAACTAATTCATGTTTCTTAATCTTCTAAACAATTCTTCTATATATTCCAGCAATTCCTATGACTTCAATGATAAGGTTTGTATTAAATCTCCTATCCCTACCTTATCCCCATGTTAGCTATCTCTCAGGACCAGTCTACATTTCCAGCATTAAGCTAGATATTTGTATTTGTAGGTTTGCCCATCACTTCAGAAAAGTCTATCAAAGATTAAGAAACATATATAATGCTATGTATTCAAGAATGTGAAATGCAAGGCCAGAGACAGCACAGGAAGTAAGATGTGCTTCAATCCTGCATGTGGACCCTGGAGCACTGCCAAGGGTCACTCCTGAGCACAGAGCCAGGGATAACCCCTAAACATCTCCAGGTGTGGCCTAAAACCTCTTCCCTCCTACAAAATATGTGTAATACAACATGGTTTATACTACTGAAAAATTGGAAACAAAATAAATGCCTGTCAAAAGAGGTAAATAAGTTATGATTCAACCCTCTGGCCTTTGGAAGACTGAAAAATACATATATTGCTGAGAAAAAGATATCCTTGATATACTGTTAAATAAGTTAAAAGGTAGCTTTGGAAACTAAGTCTGGCTTGGTTTGATCTTACTCAGTTATTCAGCAAGTATGACAGTCTCTGTTCCAGGTGCTGTCACATGCAGAGAACAAGACAAATGCTATTTTCACACAGAGCTTTCTAGACAAAAATCAAGAAGAAAGAAAGGTGGGGGGCATGGAGAGAAAGAAGGGAAGGAAGGAAGATGGATGAAATGTCAGGTGATAATAAAGGCTCATTTAGGAGATGGTTGGAAGGACCTTCTGTAATAATCACAATTGAGCAGAAATCTGAATCTAGTGAGGGCAGAATCTTTTGACTGCTTTGGGGAAGCAATTCTAATCAGAAGGTTCAGTCTGGGGGGTCAAGTTTCACTGTCTCTGGAAACAGCAAAAAACCGGGGCAGCTGGAGCAAAGCCAGGAAGGAGATAATGGTGAGATGCAGAGCCCCCTACCCTAACTGGGGCTAGGCATGGGAGGGCTCTGCAAGTAAGTCTAATGACATGCCTGCTACATGTTAGCATTTACTTGAAAAAAAGTGTAAAACTAGGTATACCTAACATGCTGTTTAGAAAATACATCTGACTTGGGCTCATAGGGGACTTTCATTTTCAAAACTACACACTTTTGTTGTGGCTGAATGCCTTACAGTGAGTGTGAACAGCTTTGGCAATCAGAAAAGGAAGAAATTTGGTGGGGGTGGGGGTTACTGGTTGCTTGGGACACACCAGGAAATGCTTCTTAAACTGTGCTCCTGGCTTGCTCCTAGCACTGTGCTCAGCTCCTCCTGAAGGGCTGGGCGGACCACATGGGATGCCAGAGATAGAACCTGGATCAGCTGGGTGCAAAACAAGTGCCTGACCTGCTATATTATCTGAGCCCCAGAAAGGAAGGGATTTTTATTTTCTTTTCAGGTCACACCCGGCAATGCTCAGGGGTTACTCCTGGCTCTGCACTCAGGAATTACTCCTGGCAGTGCTCGGGGACCATATGGGATGCTGGGGATCAAACCCAAGTCGGTCATATACAAGGCAAACGCCCTACCTGCTGGACTATGGCTCTAGCCCCAAGGAAGGGATATTTTTAAATTGTGCATTTACTTTAACCCTTTAGCTCCCTTCCAAAAAAAAAAAATCTTTTAGGGGCTAGAGCAATAGCACAGCAATAGGGCATTTGCCTTGCTTGCGTTCGACCCAGATCTGATCCTCAGCATCCCACATGATCCCAGTGCCCACCAGGAGTAACTCCTGAGCGAAGAGCCAGGAGCAACCTGAGTGTCGCCGGATATGACCCAAAGAAAAAAAAAAACTTTTACAAGTTTTTAAATTCATAAAATTGTATTTAAGAATGTTCACTGTGGTGTTATTTATGGCGCAAATGGTTGTAATTCCAAGAACAAGGAATTAAGTGATTGATTATAATGATATTAAATGATTACAAGAATATACAATGAACAATAGATGCCCTGAAAGTTGTGTTGTGGCTATGACCCCAGACACAAACCCTTATTTAATTTCCCACTTTGTTTTCTGGCCACCTGGCCTGAAATCACCTCTTCCTCCTGGCCACTAAGTGATGCATATTTTCCTCTAGCATTCCTCTGGCTTTTACCACATAGGATTCCATTATGGAACAGCTTTCACACTTAGCTCTCCATGAACTATGCTAATGGAAGAAAAATGGGGCAGAAGAATTCAAACAATAGATAATTCAGGCCTTCATAAGTGCACTCTGCATTTATTTTGCAGTGCCTTCAACTTCCTGATTAACTCTCTATTAATGTTTAAATGAGTGAGCATTCTGAGTACCTGTACCAGTACCAGGCAAAAAGACTAAAGTCAAGTTTTCCTGCAGACCGTGCCAACACACCGCCCCAACACATGGCCCCCAGTCCCACCCAGAGAGAATTGTAAGACCTTGGAATCTCCTTCAGGTCAGTACCCTGCAGGACGGCTATTCCCTCTTCCCCGAGAGACTCGACACTCCTAGGTTTCCAAGCCCCTTAGCTGGGTGGGAAGGCTGGGCTCCCTAGCCTGGCTCTGATCCCCTGTGAACACCAGCTTCTCTTCCTGACACCCACTTGGGGCCTTGAAGCAGCTGCTGATGAGTCATTCAGAAGCTCCTTCCAGCTCCCACAGAGGTCAGGACACATTCCACCCACTTCACAGCCAGTCGCCGCCTCTGGAAGCTGCAAACTATCAGGAGAGAGAGCCTGTGAAAAGTTGTCCCACAACCCTCCTTAACTGAGTTTCCTTTGTGATATATAAGGGCTCCTTGTGAACACCTCTTCTTCCCAGCCACCCCAGAGGCGGGCAGAGTTTTATGCATGTGGAGCATTTGAGGGGGCTGGCCATTTACATCCTCCTCCCTATGTAAGTTTTATGCTGGCCTGTCTAGTTTTATTTGTTTTTTGATTTGTTGGGGGCAGGGGTCATACCAAATATTGCTGAGGGTTTACTCCCGATTCAGTGCTCAGGAATCACGCCTGATGGGAATGGAGATTGAACCAGAGCCAGTAACTTACAAGGCAAATACCTTAACCCACACTATTATCTCTCTGGTCCTGAATGTGGGCACTGCGACTGGGTACAGGTAGTACTAAAGGTCTGAGCCACTGTACAACCATGTGGGTAGAAGGCTAGTGATGGGAGAGAGACCAGCACAGGCCAGGGAGAAGAGGAGAAAGGAGATTGCACCAGGGTGAGGGCACAGGCCTTGCATGCCACTGACGCAGGTTAGCTCCCAGAACCACATGGTCTCCCAGCATCACTGGGCACAGTGCCATCTGCTCAGGCCCTAACACAAGTACAGTCAACCTGGAAGTGGCTCCAGGGCCCTCTGAGCACCATTGGTTATCTCCCTC
>JAJIBD010007864.1:17500-50000 GCA_021461705.1 Cryptotis parvus | reverse complement strand
ATGCAGAAAAGTGAGGTAAGCATGTAGGTTCGTGGTCGGAGCATGAAGCTTACCTTGAAGATGTGGGGCACTGGGTTCGATTCCCAGTGCCACTAAATAAAGGGAATAAAAGAATAGAAAATATAAAACTGTCATATTAATATTAAGCAAAATTCTCAGGTGACTGCCCCACCCATGCCATGACCTTATCTAATCCTCTCCCTTGTGTTTGTGTCGAAACTGTGACTATGGTAATGCTATTCCCAAGACTAAAGTTCCTTGTGTGACAAAGGAAGATATTTTACAAGTAAGGTTCATAATCAGTTGATTTTGAGATAATCATGAGAAAGTATCCTCACCCATTCAGGCAACCACCCTCCTGTCATTGAAGGAGAAGTACTCTCCTTCAATGGAGAATTGAACTGGAACTGGAAGAAAACTAATTCTTCAAACTACCATGTGAGCTTGGTTGGAGGAGAACCTTGAGCTTCAGATGAGACATCAGCCCAGCCTACACATCGATTGGAATCTTGTGAGACCCTAGAGTATCCAAATAATTGTGTCTGATTCATGACATTATTAATGTGTGTAACTTTAATATACATTAATAATGTCATGGTGGTCACTGCAGACTGGATTTAGAGGCCACCTGAAGTATCTACCTATGCCAGATTTGTGACCTACAGAATGCTTTGATACTCATGTATTTGTAAAACCTATCAAGAATTTCTTTCATGCTGTGCAGAATCTGGCATATTTCATTTAGGTGGTTGGCCAAAAAAATTGCATGCTACAGAAAGAAAATATCATGAATATGAAACCCAGAAATGGACAGACCAAACTGGAGCTAAGGAGACACACCAATTCTACAGTAGAGATTCTGAAGCTGTAGCTAAGTTGCGTATTCCAGTAATGACGGATGAAGTTGCTTGTTGTTTGGCACCACAAAAGGGACAGGTGTTGCAGGTGTGGCTGCAGTGCTGGCTGCGTCAGCAGGTGGCAGACAGAAGACAGGCTTGTCTACACTCAGGGCTCTACCCCGTGGACCCTGTATGGTTGCTAGTCTGACACAGAAAAAGACTCAGTCCCCTGGAATGAACCCAGGGCCACGACTGAGACTGGCAAGCTACCAGTGGTATATTCGATATGCCAAAAACAGTAACAATAATGGACCTCTTTCCCAATGAATGGAGACGTTACTGGCGCCCACTTGAGCAAATCGATGAACAACGAGAAGACAAGTGATACAAGTTATTTTAAACCACAACCTTTGTGGTATTTGCTACAAAACAATGGAATGCTGATGAAATATTACATTATCAAGGAATGGTATTATATTATCAAACTTTTTTTCACTTGTGTATATAAATCTGTGCACCCTGGTATAAATTATAAATGCAATTTTGTTTTTGAAAAGTAATCTCAAGTTGAAAATCCTCTGATTTTTTTTTAGAGTGATTTACTCATGATCTTGAGTAGTCATTCATGGAAGAAACAAAATTAGGATCCAGAACTCCCTGTTAATGCACCCCCTTTATTATATCATACCGCCTACTGGTGTTAGGAAATGCTCATGCTATTTTTGAGAAGAGAAAAGAGGAAGAGATTGCTTATGCTGGTCAAGACAGTTCCTCACACCAGTCTATTTATTGCTATGTCACGGAACAGCCTCCTTTTACCAGACTGACTGTTTTGCCCCCTTTAAAGTCCAACTGAGGGTGGGGCAGGGTAGAGCAATAGTACAGTGGGGAGGGCGTTTGCCTTGCATGAGGCCAACCAGAGTTCCATCCCTGGCATCCTTCGAGCACCACCAGGTGTAATTCCTGAGTGCAGAGCCAGAAGTAACCCCTGAGCATTGCTGGGTGGGACCCAACAAAGCAAAAAAAAAAAAAGTCCAAGTCCAAATATATACTATTACTATGACTTAAGTGCTTTAGAGAAACCATCTCTATTAGTTGATTGTAATTGACATTAACCATTGGTACCCCTATTTTTCAGATGACAAAAGTGAACATTCTGAGAAGTCACAGCATGTCTAAAGACACAATAATGGAAAATGGAAAGTCTATTATTCAAATTCAGTTCTGTTTGATTCTTGTGTCTGATACTTTCCCAGTGATTCTGATGACAAATATGTGCCTTCTTTGCATCAACAGCTCTCCACTTCTCTAGGACAACACTGGGTATCTTAAATTTTAATTCTGTTCTGTCACTGACTACCCTGTTTAAGGACTCAGTCTCCCAAGAGCCTCCTTCAGTTCAGATGCTCGAGCAGAGACTCCCAGGTTGTTCACTCTTCTGTTTAACTTTACTATTTCTAGAAAACAGTACAACAGGCCCCAAATGGAGCCGCTCATGCAGATGCCATGCCACCAAATCTAAGTCTAATTACAGTTGCTGAGCCTGAATCCTCAGCAGGGATTTCCTGGTCAGCACTAGGTAATCTGCCTGATGGTCCCCCTGTCATTCCCTGAAAGAGATTAACCTTGCAATAACCAACTTGCCTTTCAGCCTAAAATAACTTTCTTGTTCTTGATCCCTGCTGACTCTTAAAGTTTCCTTTCACATGTTGTCCAATTTGAATGGGGTTTTGATCATATAAACTCTTTTTTAAAAATTATATAGCTTAGTTTATCTTTTAAAAATTTTTAAACAAATTTATACACTCTGATCCACAATGTTTTTAAGAGGGTTTCATGCATACAACTTCCACCAGTGTCCCCTCGCTTCAACTTATCCCCTACCCTACATCCTCCCACCATGGACAGCTAAGTTCTGTAAACCAGTCCTTAGACATCTTAGTTTATCTTTTAGCACTACAAATCTGTTTCACACACATTCTCCTTCATTTCAGTATCTTGCCTTTATAACGGCTCAAAGAATTCAAGGGAACACTGTACATCTTACTTTTTTAATGGCTTCTAGTTTAGGGAGTAGATATTTGGAGAGGTTAACCACATCCTGTGGTGCTGAGGAATTACTCATGGCCCTCTGCTCAGGAGTGACCCCTAGCAGTCCTCAAAAACCATATGCAGGGCTGGAGAGTACAGTGGGTAAGGCACTCACCTGGCAGCAGCCAATGCTGCTTCTCTCCCCAACTTCCCGTTTGGTTCCCTAAGCCCCACCAGATGTGATTCCTGAGCTTAGAGACAGAAGCTATCCTTGAACACTAAAAAGCAGAAACACAAACAAAGGGGGAGGGAGAGAGAGAGAGAGAGAGAGAGAGAGAGAGAGAGAGAGAGAGAGAGAGAGACTGACTACATGCAGCTGGAATGGAACCAGAGTCAGCTACATTGCAAGGCAAGGACCTTCCTATCCTCTGTACTATCTCTCCACCCCGGTGTTTCTTAGTTTGTTTTTAAAAAAAAAATTAAGGCTATAAATAAACAATCAAGTAAAAAGTAAGTGCACAGTATAAAGTTCAAAAAGGTCTTGATTAAAGAAATTCTGTCATCATGGGGTCTGAAGTGTGATATATCCTAAACCCTAGATTCATTCACCAACCAGGATACTCTTTGAAACTCTTGATACAAAGTTTTAGATAGTTCCATTAGAAGGACATGGCTGATTAACAACAGCTATTGTAAGTAACCCAATTCCAGTTCCTCTCCACTATTGGGTGTCAAGAGTGGGGCTAAAGTTTCAATCATCTAACTCCTTGGTCTGTTCCTCTTCACTGTTGCAACCAGTCGGATATTTGACTTTTCTTGTCAACATAAAGCCTGGTGTGGTTGAACAGGTTTTATTATAAACAGCAAAACATCCTACTACCACCCTTGTTATTCTAGATAGTACAATGGTTTTAACTCTACACAAGGAACTAAGGACAAAAATAAATCAAATGTAAAATCTTATTACTTACATTTTTTAGTGCACTCTTCCCCAGGACATTTCTCTGCAGAGAAATGTGGTTGAGGGGCAGGAGCGATAGCCCAGCGGGTAGGGCCTTTGCCTTACATGCGGCCTGCCTGTGCCAGCCCGGGTTCAATCCCGGCATCCCATATGGTCCCCGAGCACCGCTAGGAATAATTCCTGAGTGCAGAGCCAGGAGTAACCCCTGAGTATTGCCGGGGTGACCCCCCAAAAAAAAAGCAGAAATGTGGTTGAATTTTGGAGAAACCTACTTGTTGATAGTAATACATAGATACCATTTATTCAGCATTTACTATACACTACAGTGTATAGTAACAGTATGCCACCCATGGCAAGCCTGGCAAGCTGCTTGTGTAGTATTTGATATGCCAAATACCAGTAACATTTGTATTGGGTCATTCCTGTGACCTAATATAATTGTTTGAGGCTCTTTATGTTCCTGGAGCAAGCGGATGCCTTTGGGTTCTACTAGCATGAGACAGGACATATGGAGATATTACTGGTGCCTGCTCTAGCAAATAGATGATTAACGGGAAGATAGTGATAGTGATAGTGACTATACACTGAATACTTCATTATATCACTTCACTATCTCAATAAATATTCACAACCTTTTATGGTAGATATTATTATTATCTCCAATTTTATAGTGGCAGTGGCAACCTGGACACCCATGTTTGAGTATCTTATGACCCAAATTTAAAGTTCAATGTGACAAGAAATAATTTATTGAAGGTTATACTAAGAATGCAAGCATAATTGACCACCAAGCAATCATTAGCATAATTCACCTTACTTCACTGGCACTGGGACTCAAGAAGAGCCTGCCATGCTTCCACAGTCAGCAAACAACAGAGTCCAACACGCCGCCATGCATCTCTGAAGAGAAATGATTTTGCTTTCTTATTAAAACTTAAAAAAGTGGCACCTCGACCCAGTATAAGAGGTACTGACCCTGGAATTAGGGGAGATGCATCTGCATCAAATTTCTTATTTTGTGATGCAAAATAGTTTTTATTGAAAGAAATTTTAAAATGTGGAGAAGAAAAATAGAGAAAGAGAGAGAGACGTGTTCCTAGGAGACCACAGGCTTGAAAGAGCAAGCAGAATCAAAATTTTTATTATTGTCTTCTCTGAATACATTTATCCAGTAGTAGAATAACTAATTGCTTTTTGTTTGAGGTCATCCTGGGTCTAAGGAGAAAAAATATCAAATGATTTGCCTTAAATGATAATAAAGCTTTTGAAAAAAATTATTTAAATGGAACAACTGCTTTGGAAAACAGTTTGGCAGTTTCTCAAAAGACTAAACATAGTCTCTTATGACCCAGCAATTCCACGCTTAGGTAAGATGCTGAGAGGAATCAAAATGCATGTCTGTACAAACACTTGTAAAAGAACATTATTTATAATTGGCACAACAGTGAAAACAACCCAAATGCCCACCAAGACGTGACTAGATAAGCAAAATGTGATCTAGACATAGAATGAATTATACTCTGTACATGAAAAGGAATGAGGTGCTGATACATGCCTCAACATGATGAACCTTGAAGGTCATTTTTTTTTAAAAAGGCTATGTTATATGATTGCATCTAAATTAAATAGACAAGTTCACAGAGACAGAAAATAAATAAGTGGCTATTCAAGGCTTGAACAGAGGCGTGGGTTGTTATCATAAATGGAGAAAGACTGCAATGATTCAAGATTTCTTTTGGGGATATTAAAGTTCCTAAAATTGGATTGTAGTGATGATTGTATACTACTGAACTGAAACTTTAAATAGGGAGCTTTGTGAAATATATCATCACAAAACCATTTTTTTAAAAGAGAAAGCAGTTTTGTTACCCTACTGAAAAGACTTTGTGGAGAAGCCATGAAACCACATGGGGAAGGAGAGAGATCTTGCCCAAGCTTTCATTTTATTTAATGAGGGCAAGTGTGTGTGGAGGGGAGGGATACCAGAGAGAAGGGAGACACGGGACACCTACTGCTGCTACTCCTACTCAGGGTTTTCTCTTGGCTCTGTGCTCAGAGATGTCTCCTGGTAGAGCTTGCAAGACCAGGGTAGTGGCTTGGATAATACCTGGTCAGCCACAAGTGCCTTAACCCCTTTACGATCTCTCTGGCCCAAATCAAGCCTTTAAACCCAGGCACTCTAAGAGAAGGTGCAAACAGTATCAATAGGCCTAATGTACACACAAAGCTCACACAAGACAACAAAATAAGTCTTATTCAAACTACCTGTACCCCCCAATGTTTGGGGTGCATTATGATTTATGTTACATCACAAATAATGATAAATAGGGAAAAGGTATCGCACATTTCAAATGGATCAGAGATCTAGATGATACAGTCCAAATAATGAAAGAAAATATGATTAAATTCCTCTACAACCTGCCCATGGATGTGTACGAGGAGAGGGATAGGGGTGGTGATGAACTCTTTCTAATATCTCAAAATGAAATGCAACAAAATAAAAATTTATGTAATTAAATTTTTTCATTTTAGTTATTGTAGGGCTAAACCTATAAAAAATGTCAAGGCTGTGAAATAGTTCAGAGGACTGGAGGGCCTGCTTTCAGGGAGCTCTGGGCTCCATCCCCAGACCACATGGTCTCCCGAGCACCACACCAGGAGTAGCCTCCAACATTCCAGCTGAACCTTCTCCCCCAAAGTCAAAGTTAGAGAAAATATTTAGAATACATAGATAAAGAGATCCATATCTCCAATATATAAGTAACATTAGAGAGAGCTTTGGGCCACCTGTCAGTGCCCTCATGGGAGATTAGGTGACCATGAAGGGCTGGAAACTGAACCCCTAAAATGCAGATGCTCCAGCCCTTTGAAATGTCTCTTTTCATGAAACTGATGTGCTACCCTTTGGCTAACAAGACACCTTAAGTAACTTTTGAATTGGGTGAAAAAGACCACGTTCTCTAGAAAGATGAGCAAAAGTCATGAATAGAAAATTAACAAGAAATGCAAAACTGACACTTTTACATGAATATTCTATTTTAACATCAATTTTAAGAAAAAATGCAAATTGAACCTATAGTGAGATAGCATTAATAACTTATCAGACTGGCAAAAATTAAAAACATTAATGGTAAATCAGTTGATGAGGCTGTAGAGAAACAGACTCTCATATATTGCTGGTGGTAATAAAAAAAATGGCACAACCCCCGTGGAAATAAATTTGACAATAAAAACAGTCATGCTTTGACTGAAGGTCCCACATCTAGGAATATACTTAGAAAACACACCCCCAACAATTTAAAAATACTCATGCACTAGGTCACTCATGAAACATAATTAACTTCAAGTGAATTATTAGTAGCCTATTTACCCAAACATAGAAGAGTGGTTAAATAAATGTTAGAGTTTGATTGAAGAACTATAACTGAAAAAATGCTGAGTAAATTTCAAGAATATAATAAATGAAAAATGCAAAGTGAAAAAATAATAACATACTTTCGCATGAAAGATAAAAGTGTTTCTTTTCTGATTGGCACCATGGAGGGTGCAGAAAAGAAGAAAAAGGAGGTTCCTGCCATGCTACCAACCAGAGAGAAGGAAAAGAAGGTTCCCGCTGTGTCAGAAACCTTTAAGAAAAAGTGAAAGGATTTCATGGAGCTTGAAGGCCAAGTCCCTGGAAAGAAATTTGCCCAAAAAAAATGCTTTAAAAAGCAAGGAGGAAGCTTATCTAAGTAAAAGCTAAGCCGTGTCACCAAAAAATATAAGCAGATGTACAGAATGGAGATTCGAATGTCTGGGGTGGCGAGAAAAGGTGGCAGCTTTCACCTACCTGCAGAACATAATTGATACTTGTCCTCAGGACCAGAGGTAGCAATGGAGCTCCAAGATCTGAAAGGGGTTGCAGATTCTCTGCCTTCATCAGATCTTCCATGGCACCTGTGCTAAGCTCAACATAGCGTCAATGAGCATGCGGAACCATGTACTGTGAGGGTGGGTACCAGAATTGAAGCCGGTAAATGAATTGATCTACAATGTGACTGCAGCAACATCCACAAGCAGCGAATTGCCCTAACAGAGAACGCATTGATTGCTCAATTTCTTGTTGAATATGGCATCATCTTCAGATAATAAAAAACCTGGGATGGAGGACCTGATTGATGAGATTTATACTGTCAGAAATGTTTCCAAGAGGCTACCTCTTGGAAACTTCCCTCTAGCTCTTCCAATGATCTTCTCTATGAGACAGAATAAAGAAAAAAAGACCACCTCCTTTGTAGAAAGGCTGGCAACCAATCACCTTGTTAGAAGGAAGAACTAAGATATTTCCTATATGTTTATAATCTGTTAATAGACAACTGCGTTCAAAAAAAAATCAGGGAACAAGACAACATCCGCTTTGCGGATGTTGAATTTTGGGAAGTCCACTAAAGAAGGATAAATCAGATAACAATGAAATGGATTAGATGCAAGGGGTGGGAGACAGGTTAAAGGGGGTAGGGATGGGGAGAGAACACTTCCCTGGTATCTCCTTGTGTACAGTTTTGATTCTTGGGAAGCCTGATAATATTCTATGCTGTCAGAAGATAAAAATAAAGGGCAGGAGAATATCTAAATATTTATGCAAATGGGAACAAATAAACCCAAACATGCTTATTGTCTCTCAGTTCCAATCCCAGCCTCCACTCTGAGATGCTGGGGTTAAGACTGCAAACTGCCTTCCCAGTTTGCCTGCTGCCTCTGCGGGGCCCTGCCAATCAGGGAGCAGAGGGCTCTGCACGGGGAAGAAAGCCCCCCCTTTGCATTTCCGCCTGCAGAAGGGAGAAAGGACTTGTTCCTTCTTGCTTGCTTATCAGGTTGCAGTTCCTCTCAGCAACTCTTCTTCACATAACATGGTGCTGCAGCACCACGCAGTTTGCAGATTTTGCAAGACTTAGAAAATCAGTATCCTCACACCATTGCAAAGAGAGAGCCAACCAGTCCTGCTTACTCCCTTTCTCAGAGCCCTGCTTTCCAAAGAGAAACCCCTGTGCGGTGTAATCCACAGATACCATCCAGTCAAAGCTTAGTTTTCCTCAGAGGAAATCACCATTTCTATATTTTGTGGGGGAGAGAGCCACACCCTGCAATGCTCAAGAGCTACTCCAGTCTCTGTGTTTGGGACCATGTGCAGTGTGTCAGGGGATCAAACCTGGGTCAGTTTGTATGCAAGAGAAGAGCTTTAACCCCTCTACTATCTCTCTTGCCCAGTCAAGTTCAACTCCACCAGCCCCTCCTTTTAACTTTCTAAGTTTTGTTTGTTTGTTTATTTATTTATTTATTTTTTTGCTTTTTTTTTTTGGGTCACACCCAGCAATGCTCAGGAGTTATTCCTGGCTCTGCACTCAGGAATTACTCCTGGCGGTGCTAGGGAGACCATATGGGATGCGGGGATCGAACCCAGGTGGGCTGCGTGCAAGGCAAACATCCTCCTCGCTGTACTATCGCTCTGGCCCAGTTTTAATAATTTGAACTTTCTCCTTCTATGCTCCCAATGTAGCTATTTCTACTATGAGCTGGCACTAGTACCTACCACTACCTTTTCTGCCATTGCTACAATAAGAACTTAGAAGTGTCACCTTTAGGGTGTGCCATAGATTCCTGTGCAAGGTTCTGGAGGCATTTTATGGTATCCATGAAGTAAAAATACTTCCATAATAATTATAAGATGTTTGCTTTCAGGTCAGGTGGCCCAAGATGTGCCAAAATGACATACCAATGATTATGGATTTTTGTGTCTTACGGTTTCTTTTGTTGGTGGTGATGGGTTTTATTTGCTGTTGCTGTGTTGTTTTGGGGTTCTTTCCTTTCCTTTTTTTATTTTTTTTGGCTTTTTGGGTCACACCCGGCAATGCTCAGGGGTTACTCCTGGCTCTGCACTCAGGAATTACTCCTGGCGGTGCTCGGGGGACCATATGGGATGCCGGGGATCGAACCCGGGGCTGCCACAGGCTGGCTGTGTGCAAGGCAAACGCCCTACCCGCTGGGCTATCGCTCCGGCCCCTCCTTTTTTTTTTGGGGGGTGGACCACACCTTGCATTGGGCCAACATGGGGGGCCAACACAGGTTGGATCCCCGGCATCCCCCCCAAACACCACCAGGAGTAATTCCTAAGTGCAGAGCCAGGATTAACCCCTGAGCATCGTTGTATGTGACCCAAAAAGCTAAAGAAAAAGACAAAAACTAAGAACTTTCTCTGGCCCTCCTCTCTATTCCGTGCAAGGACGAATGAATCTCAGAGTGAAGGTTACCTTCCATGCAGACCCAGCCGGAAACACCTTATCATGGAGACAGGGACGGGAAGCTATGCAAACAAGCCCCGCTCACACCACTAAATCAATATCCAAGCCGAAAAGTGTCTTCGTCCTGTCAGTTCTCTTCAGATTTATGACTCCTCTGTCTAGAAATCACGTAAACTGGCTGTTTGGGTCCCATATTCATAATGATAGCTTCTATGCACATGAAATTAATTCATTTTCCCCTCCTCTTAGTATGTCCTTTATTTACAGGATTCTTGAGCTAAGAACTTAGAAGGTAGAGACTGTCTTTTCTCTCCCACAAAGTGATTATTTTCCTTTTGGATTGTGTTGACATTTGTACTGACAGAGGGAGCTCTGTACTAGCAGTTCTTAGGTTTTTTTTTATCATCACGCACTTTTAGAAAATAAATTACACTTAAAAAATAATCCTTGATTAAGCAGTCAAAATTAGTAACTATTACTTCATGTACACATCATTTCAACATTCTTTTGCTATCTGGAAAGCACTTCTGATGTAGAGCAAAATATGGTGGTTGTCTCAAGGAACAGCTCTTGTGCAATTGTTTGAGCTGTTAGCTGAGCTAACAGCTGCTTTTTTTTTTTATTGAACACCATTTTTGCTTGAAAGAGCAACTGACAGATAAACTATCGTTATTCAGACTTGGACATTTAGCAGACATTTTCTCAAAAAATGAACAAAGTGAGTCTGTCACTTCAAGAAAAACAACTGATAGTGTTTGTTGCCAAAGATAAAATTTGAACTTTGAAGCTAAAATTAGAAATTTGGAAAATATGCTTCTGCCATGGTGAGCTTGATAGTTTCCAATATTTAAAAACCTTGCTGATAAGATTGGTGGTGATATTACTACACCAGAGAAATTTCTGGATAATGTATAATGAAATGTGTTAATATTCAGAATATCTGCTTTGACTCCGTTAACTATTTTCTCATGGGATTACAAAATCACACATGGATAAAAGAAATACATTCAAAGCATGAGAGAAAGAGCAATGAATACTAATGTAATAGATTAACAAAATGCTTTAAAAATAAGTTTTATTGTGACATGTATATTCTTTTGGAGAACAGGCCAGGTTTTGAGCTATCCCCACCAGTGCTCAGGCACCATTCTTGACTCTATGCTCAGGAGTGACACCTGGCAGTGCGCAGGGGACCACATGCAGTATTAGGAATCAAACCAGGGTTACAGCACAAGAAGCAGCATGCAAGGCAAGCAAGTGCCTTTTCTCACTTACCATCTCTCTGACCCAACAAAATATTGTATAGGTATAATTTCACTTTCCACCTTGCAACCAGTTGTTAATAAACTACCATTTGTCTAACTTTGGTGTGATATAGAAAAAGTGATATTAGGTCCTGGGGAGGAGTTCAGTGGTCTGGAGCACACACTTTCCATGCAGGAACCCTGGATTCAATCCCTGTCACTGTATGATTCCCCAAGCATGCAGGGTTGATCTCACCTGAGCACCACACTGGGAGTAGCTCCTTGGGCACCACAGTGTGGTCAAAAAAAACAAAATACAAGGACAGCCAATTCCATATTCCACAGCCACACCACATCAACTCACCCACCAACCCTGCTCTTATGATTCACAGCTAACTCTCAGAAGAGATACCAACCAAGCCACTACAATTCATGGCTATACCTGTCTCTCAGCTGAAAACTCTGGGGTGTCCTCAGGAGGAGAATGGCTGAGTCCCCACCCTGCTGAAGTCCCAGCAGCCACACCCCTACTCCACGGCTGCCACCAGTGAACAACCCAACTCCACTGCTTCATGTCTAATTGCTGCAGATACCAAACCTCGAAAATTCCAGGTACACCAATTTTCAGGCTGAAAATTCTGTGATCTTCTCAGAGTGGGGGCAGCCAGCTTCTCTTAGCCCATTCCATATTTCTAAAGCCCCAGCAGACACGCCCACATCCCAGCAGCAGCACCCCACCCACCAGCCCTGCTCTTTAGACCCAGGACTAAAGCCCAGAAGAGATGCCAACCAAGCCATTAAAATGTATGGGTTCACTGGTCTCACAATACAGATCCCGTCGATGGGCCGTGTACACCTCCAAGTTCCACAATACTCATATCCCAGTAGGAGCACTCCAAATTTGATGGGTAAATAACACAGAAGCCAACTAAGCTCCACAAACTAAAATAATAAAAGAGACTCAACTCACAACAAACAGCTTAGTAAATCCACAGATGAAGGACCTAACGACTCCATGGTGAGATAAAAGAATTTTCACAAATTTTCTTTTACTAAAGCATTTTTGATCGTTTCATTAACCATTTAATTTTAAAAATCAATACAAAATAAATTACTTTGAGGTGTTGCAGGTGTGGCTGCAGTGCCCAGCTGTGTGGACAGGTGGCAGACAGGAGGCGGGCTTGTCTACACCTAGGGCTCTGCCCTGTGGACCCTGGTTGGTTAATTGTCTGACATAGAAAAAGACTGTGCCCCTAGGATGAACCCAGAGCCAACGCAGATCTGACAAGCTACCCGTGGTGTATTTGATTCGCCCAAAACAGTAACAATAATGGACCTCATTCCCAACGAATGGAGATGTTACTGGTGCCTGCTCAAGCAAATTGATGATCAATGGGAAGACGAATGATATAAGTAAAGTGAAGGGGGAACACCTGGGGATTGTTGGGAAAGTGGGGGCTATGGTGGAGGGAAGGTCACTCCGTGGTGGGTTTGGTTTGGGAACACTGAATGCCTGTAAACACTATATTATGAGCAACTTTGTAAACCATGGCATTTGAATAAAATAAGAGTAAGAAAAGAAATAAAATTTACAAAAACTAAAATAAAAAGGGATAATAATAATTATCTGAAAGCTTATTAAAATGACTCTTGCTTGTTCAGGGATGTAACCCAGTGGTAGAGCTTTAATTTTGCACGTGTGAGATACTGAGTTCAATCCTCAGCACCACAAAAAAAAAAAAAATCCCACTTTTCTCACATGTCTGTGTGAAACAAGTTTTTTTCATATGTTTCGACTATAATAACAATTTATCAATACAGAAACAAATGAATATCCAACTGTCTTCTATTAAGTCAGACATTAAAGATATTTGAAAATGTTATAAATAATACCACTCTTTTCACTAAATGACTTATGTAGTTGTTTCTTATTAAAAATAAAAGCGATCAGGGGGCGGGGGAGATAGTCCTGCGGGTAGGGCATTTGCCTTGCAAGCAGCTGACCGGGGTTCAATCCCTGGCATCCCATATGGTCCCCCGAGCACTGCGAGGAGTAATTCCTGAGTGCAGAGTCAGGAGTAAACCCTGAGCATAGCTGGGTGTGACCCAAAGAGCAATACAATAAGATAACATAACAAAAAAATTTTAAAAATTAAAAAAAAATAGACAGGGGCCAGAGCGATAGTCCAGTGGGTAGGGCATTTACCTGTCACTCAGCCAACCTGGGTTTGATCCCTGACATCCCATATGGTCCCCGAGCACCACCAGGATTAATTCCTTAGTGCAGAGCCAGAGTAACTCCTGAGCATTGCTGGGAGAGACCCAAAGAGAAAAAACAAAACAAAAACCATGTTAAGGGCCACAGAGAGAGTATAGGAGCAAGGCACTTGACTTGCAAACAACAAACTCTTCTGTGGATTAGATCTCCAGTAGATCACTCCTGTCCCCAGGTACTGACAGGAATGATCCCTGTAAGCTAGGAGTAAACTCTGAACAGAGCAGGGTGTGGCCCAAATCAAAACAAAACAAAAAAATACCCCATTATTTATAGTAACAGGAAATGGGTTTGATGTTATTTTTCCAGTCTTATGGAGATACAATTGGTGTTTACCATTGTGTAAGTGTAAGAGAATAAAATGACTAATTGCCATATGCATATATTGCAAACGTATTATTGCAAAATTGTTAGTTAACACATCGACTCACATAGTTATTGTTCATGTGTATGAAGCAACAACGTTTTTTTCTTTTTGCAATGTCAATGATGGAACCCAGAGTCTCACCACATACCAGGCATGTGCTCTGCTACTGAGTTATATAGCCCATAAGCCATGGATTATGGAGTCACTGACACACGTTATAAATTCTGTGAGAATTTAGGAAAAGTAGTATGTGGAATAGAAGGACATAGAGGGGCTAAGAGAAAAGGTGAAATGCCAAATAGACTTCTTTATTTCAAGAAGAATGGAAGGGAATTGAGTAAGTAACTTCCCCTCCTAGAAACAGCATTCATTGTCTAATAGGGCAAGGAAAAATTTCTAGCAACTTTCAACATTGTTAACTATGGTCACCATGTTATACACCCAAATTCCAGAATTTTTTTATGTTTTGGGGGAAACAACTCCTGATAGTGCTTCAAACCCAGACACCCTCAAACAAAGCATGTGCGCTAAACCTTTGAGCCATCTCCTTAGCCCCTACAACTTTATTTGTCTTTCAGTGGAAATAAGTAACCTTTGACCATCCTCACCCATTTCCTCACCGCCCTTGTTTACTATTTTAGAATTTTAAAATAGGGGCTTGAGAGATAATAAAGTGGGTAAGGTGCTTATATTTTTGTTACTGATTTGAGGCTCTTCATATTCCTGAATCAACCAGATGCCATTGGGCTACATTGGCACGTGATAGGGTCCAATGGAAATGTTACTGGTGCCCGCTCGAGCAAATCGATGAATAACGGGGATTCAAGTGATCAAGTGATCAAGTGAAGGTGCTTACCTTGCTTGTGGCCAACCCAAGTTTGATCCCCAACGACATACATGGTCCCCTGAGCCTTGCAAGGAAGGTGGGGCTGGAGCAGGTAGGGCGTTTGCCTTGCACACAACCTAGCCGGATTGATCCCTGGCATCCCAAATGGGCTCCTAAGCACAACCAGGTGTAGTTACTCCTAATCAGGAGTAATTCCTAAGTACAGAGCCAGGAGTAACCCCTGAGCATTGCCAGGTGCGACTAAAAAAAAAAAAATGATCCCTGAGTGCAGAGTTAGGAGTCCTGAGCACAGGAGGGTGTGGCCAAAAAAAAAAACCCAAAATAATAATAATGAGGTGCCTGGGAGGGATGGCAGGTTCTAGCCCTGGTCCGCCACCCCAGCAGAGCCTCACAACAAGCCAGACGACTCCCCACTCCATGAGGACCTCCATTTTCCACATCCGGACTTCCCCCTCGTCAGAACTCCACCCAGCAGACCAGCCTATTACAGCCCGGCTCATCGAGATCCACCCTGCTGCAGTCTTTTTAATCTGGCCCAGGTATGCTGATCCAGAGACAGACATGGGACAGAGCTGCTACAGGCTCTCACTGTGCCCAGCCGCTCATGAGGTGCCCGGGAGGGATGGCAGGTTCTAGCCCTGGCCCGCCACCCCAGCAGAGCCTCACAACAAGCCAGATGACCCCCCACTCCATGAGGACCTCCATTTTCCACATTCGGACTTCCCCTCGTCAGAACTCCACCCAGCAGACCAGCCTATCACAGCCCAGCCTAATAAATAAATGTAAATGTAAAAAATATTTTTAAAAGTTCTTGTCTTTAATATAATACTGATTATAGGGACCAGAGTGACAGCACAGCAGGTAGGGCATTTACCTTGCACGCGGCCGACCCGGGTTTCAATCCCCAGCATCCCTTATGGTCCCTCGAGCAGAGCCAGGAGTAACCCCTAAGCATTGCTGAGTGTGACCCAAAAAGTCAAATAAATAAATAAATAAATAAATAAATAAATAAAAAAAATAAAAAAAAAGCTGATTATAAATCCCTATGGTTCTCTTTCTTTTTTTGTCACACCTGCTGGGGCTCAGGGGCCCACACCCGACTCGATGCTCAGGGCCCATGCCTGGTACAGCTTGGGGAACCATTTGCAGTGCTGTGAAACAAACCAGGATTGTGGTCACAGCAGCATGCTATAAGGACTTATTTTTTGTACTGCACTAGATCTCGAGCCTGACCTGTGACTTTATCCTATATAGGATCCCTTGAGGGTCTCAATAAATTTATACAAGTATAAAAACTGAAACCAAAATGTTCAGAACCACTCCCTTAGCATTCTTTAACTTCCTCTACTACTTGAAAAATAATAAATATTTATGTATAATTTTTTCTTTTAAAATAACTTGTGGGTTTGGAGCAGTGAGTAGGGCATTTGCTTTGCACGCAGCTGACCCAGATTCAATCTTCTGCACCCCATTTGGTCCCCTGAGTCCACAGGAGTGATCCTTGAGAACAAAGCCAGGAGAAAGCCCTGAGATACCTGCCAGGAATGGCCCAAAAACCTAAAAATAGAATAAATGAAACAACTTTTGTGGTTTGTCAGTTGATTGAACTCCAGTCATGCAAGTGTGTTTAAGGGACTAGGTATAGCTCAAAGGGTCAGTGCATTAGGTCCCTCAAGTACATGATCCCCCAAACACCAGGAATAATCCCCAGTAATCTGCTTTGTGAATGGGGCCAGAGCAATAGCCCAGCGGGTAGGGCGTTTGCCTTGCACACTGCTGGCCTGTGCCGGCCCGGTTTCGATCCCGGCATCCCATATGGTCCCCTGAGCACCGCCAGGAGTAATTCCTGAGTGCAGAGCCAGGAGAAACCCCTGAGCATCGCTAGGTGTGGCCCAAAAAAAAAAAAAAAATCTGCTTTGGGAAGGCATTCAGGACCTCCAAAGAGAATTTAATTAATTAATAGTGTATAGATAACCACATTGGTAGGGAGAAAGAACTAACTCAAATAATTTTTTTAGCCCAACTTTGATTATACATATACTTGGTATACACACATTTGATCTGGTGAAAAAGTATCTTGAGCATATTTTAGTAAGTGCATTTTTATAGTAGCATATTCTATAATAGTATATTGGTGAACCTAAAACTATTGAGTAAATATGTTAATTTTTCCCCCCTTTTTCATTCTTGTGGTGCTCACATGTCTGGTTATGGTACTGGTTGTACACCAGATATCGCACGCTTATTTGTGGAGCTGATGGTTCTAAATAGCAGAGCTGTTGAGACCAAGATCAGTACCCACGGGTGGCAGCGTACTTGCAAGACAGATGCTTTCAATCACGGTGCCATCCTCTGACCTCAGCTGTGAGTGTTGGGGGTCTGAAGTCTACCATAGAAAAGGGGAGATGCAATCATGAAATAGGTTGGGTGAAATTGGATGTGTCAATATGAATTCACAACATAAAAATTCAGATACACACACAGACATATACAATCAAAACCACTGCCTTTACCATTGCTGTGAAGATACATAATCCTTCATCACCCAAGGAGTCTTATTCCTCTGACCACATGCAACTTATGCTTTGTTTTGTGTCTTTTTCCCTGTGTATGTTTGTGTGTGTGTGTGTGTGTGTGTGTGTGTGTGTGTGTATGTGTGTGGTGTTTTCTGCTGTTGCTTTGTTTTGGGTTCACACCCAGTGGTGCTCAGGGCTTAGCCTGGCTCTGGACTCAGGGGTCACTCCTAGCACACTCATGAGACCATATAGGGTGCCAGGGATAAGACCTAACTTGGCCTTAGGCAAGGCAAGAACCTTATCTGCTGTACAATCTCTTCTGCCTATTGACTGTGATTGTTTTTTTAAAAAATATTCTCTATCATATTTTTTAGCAATTTGATTATTATGTGCCTTGGTACAGTTTTGGTTGTTTTTTTTTTTTTTTAGATTATGCTGCTTGAAGATGGTTAAATTTCTTGAAGATGTGGATTGAAACTGGAAAGTTTTTCAAGCCATTATTTCTTAAAATATTTTCCTACTTGCCCCTAATTCTAATATTCCCATTACCTGCATGTCAGAACTTATGATATTGTCTTATGGGTCATTTAACTTGCTCATTTTTTTGTTTATTTATTTATTATTTTTTGCTCTGCATGTTTCTGTTGAAATAGTTTCTATTGTATATCTTCAATTCACTGATACTTTCCATTATAGAGCCTAATTTTTTATTTCAAATATTGTATTTTTCAGTTCTAAAAGTTTCATTTGGTCCCATTTGGTCCCATTTTATGGTTTCTATTTCTCTCTTTATTATGTTTATATTTTCCTTAACTCCTTTTTTTTTTTTTTTTTTTTGCTTTTTGGGTCACACCCGGCAATGCTCAGGGGTTTCTCCCTGGCTCTGCACTCAGGAGGTGCTCGGGGGACCATATGGGATGCTGGGAATAGAAGCTGGGCCGGCATGGGCCGCCGCGCAAAGGCAAACGCCCCTACCTGCTGGGCTATCGCTCTGGCCCCATATTTTCCTTAACTCCTTGAGCGTATTTACGATAGCTTTTAAGGTATCACTTGCGAACTGTATCATGTCTTATTTCTTAACTTTTTTTCCTCTTTTTTTACATGTCAAGTAAACTTTTAACAGATAATAGACATAAAAGTCATATTATGGAGTAAGTATCTGGTTGGTTTTGGGTCCCCCTCCCCCTTTTATAGTGTTCTGGTGGATGCTTTAAGTTTCTCAAGGAGTATCACTATTTTTTTTTTCATTTTTCTAAAATTTTATTAAAGCACCATGAATTACAAAGTTATTGATACTTGGTTTTTTTTTTTCTTTTTTGGGTCACACCCAGCAATACTCAGGGGTTACTCCTGGCAGTGCTCGGGGACCATGTGAGATGCCGGGATCAAACCTGGGTCGGCCGCATGCAAGGCAAATGCCCTACCCGCTGTGCTATCGCTCCAGCCCCAACATTTGGGTTTTTGACCTACAGTGTTCCAACACCAATCCCATCACCAGTGTCACTATCCTTCTAAGCTCAGTTACAGTTTTGTTAGAGACAGTCTAGAGGAAACTACTGTGGAGCTAGTCTTACTAAGGTCTAATTTGGGGGGCAGTCTCTCATGAGTATCCCAAATGCTCAGCGAGATTCTATTCTTACTTGGGAAAGCTCAAATAACTTCCACTGTGAGTCACTTCTGGACATAGTCTTTGCTTCTAGGTACTTATTCTCTACCACCACCCCCCCCAACTTGTTCTTTATTCAGACTCAGGGAGCCTTTGTATGTGTGTTAGTGTCTTGCCAAATAGTTATGAGTTCAGCTTTCAAGGTTTCAGAGGGTTTTCTCTGTGATTGCCTCTTACCTACTTCCCTGCCTGGCTATTATCAGCCTCCCCTGGTCTCTGTCTCCTGTCTGTATTCTGTTTGTTTCCCCTCCCTGGCTGTGGCCTGGGATGTACTTCCAAACAGAAAGATAGAACAGAAACAGAAAGGAATAAATAATCTAGGGATCACCTCATTTGTTTCCTTTCTCTGCAATTTGGAAAAACTGTTATTTTAAATTTCTTAGCTAGTTTTTTAGAGATTTATTGTGAGAGGAGTGTTCCAGTTTCTACCTTCTTATTTGATGATCATTGACATGAACTCTTTTTTGTTTTTTTGTTTTTTTGGGTCATACCCAGAGATGCTCAGGGGTTATTCCTGGCTCTGCACTCAGGAATTACTCCTGGTGATACTTGGAGGACCATATGGGATGCCAGGAATCGATCCCAGGTTGACCACATGCAAGGCAAATGCCCTACCCGTTGGACTATCACTGTGGCCCCTGACATAAACTCTTACATTGTAAACCTGGTCCCCCTCCAATAATGCATGCAGATGAAAGAAAATATATGCTTAAACAGAAGTTCCTAAAAAACTAAACCCTGCTGGACAGTAATCTCTGCCTTGTTTCCTGTTAGTTAGTTAGTCAGTCAGTCAGTCAGTCAGTTAGTCAGTCCGTTAGTTAGTTTGGGACCCACACTAAGTACTCACAGACTACTCCTAGCACAGAGCTCAGGGTCTATGTCATACCAGGACTGCTCATGCAAAGCATGTGCTCCAGCCCTTTTGCTATCTCCCCTTCTCTCTGCTCTCCTTTTGCCTCATAAACTGACCCTCTGGTGCAGTAAGCAAATCCCAAACCCCAGTGTTAGTGGACATACTACCTCTAGTCCCTATCCTCTAGAAACTATCTTTAAATCAAAGCCCCTTTTCATAGACTAGTATAAATTATCAAAAGGGAAAATTGTACCCAAACACACTAGTGTGGTTTTGGAAAAATCTCTAAAGAATGAAATTTATATATTTTCTTTGGGCTCTCCCAGAGTTTCTCACATTTAAAATAATGAACTTATAATACAGCTATCCTTACAATACAGAATAAGAACGATGCTCTTTATTTGTGTACCCCTCCCATTTGATGACATTTCATTGTGCCTTAGTACAAATATAGAGGTCATGGGTGTAACTGATGGCTGATGATACTGAATCCACCTGGGCTCCAGCCAAGTTCTGCCTCTACGCTACAAAACAGGCCTATTGAATTCCTAACACCCTCCTTGCCCTTTTCTCAAACAAAAGATTATTTGAAGAGTTTCCTTGTATGACATCAGCCCAGAAAAAATATTTCTCTCAGAAAATTTTCCAAAAAACTTTCTGTGAAAGGCCAAGTTTTCTCTAAAGGGGTGTGGAGCCACAGAGCCTAGGGAAGGAGGGACCCTTCCCTAGGCTGGATCCAGCAGGCGTCAGCACATGACCTGGAGGGCCCCTCCCTCCATCAGCTGGGGCGCAGAGCAGAGACCACCTTCCTGCCACGGGGACCCACAGCCACCTGCCTGCCCCCAGTCTTAAAAAAGCAAACAACAGCAATAACAACAAAATCTACTCCACCGAGTCTGAAGGAGAAAGTCTGGAAATATTAGCACATTCTGGCAAACAGCCTGACAGCTAGTAGATAACAAGTTATCCAGGAAACTATCTGAAGCCCATGACCACATGGATCAGTCACAAACACTGACCTCTGTCATTCAGGATTTGCCCTGGAAGCACTTCTTTGAGCTTTGGGGGTTGGGAAAGGGTCAGGCCTCTGTCTCCCTGCTCTCATACTGTGACTAGTGAATGCTGAGTCCTGAGAATCTCCACTTAAGTCCTCAGCAGGTGTCAGGGCTACCCAGCAGGACCACTCCCATAAGCCCCCTGGGGCAAGTGGATAGACATTTGGGAGCCTTGCTGCAGGGAAGCCAATGCCAGCTCTCTTTTCCCTAAGTCCTGCCGACCTAAACAAGTCTCTAATCTTCTGCCATTTTTTTGCCCATACTGCTGCCCTACTCCTTTTCAAAATTCCTGCCTAATTGCCCAGGGAGTCTTTCTAGTCTGGTTGTATTTTTCCTAATGAGCACTTTGTATTTCCTACACCTAACACACACACACACACACACACACACACACACACACACGCACACACACACACATACTCACACACCCCACTTTGATTTGGAAGGAAGGAGGAGCAAGATTTTAGAATAAAAGCTTTTGTTTGTGTTTAAGAAATCCATGTGTATTCAGTTGTATGAATTCTTAGTATTACATCATCGCTGCTTTAAATGGCTTCCAAACTTTTTTTTTTTTTTTATTTTTTTAAATTTTATTACACCATATTTAGACATACAATTGCAATATGCTCATGCTCGAGTTTTGGTTCTACAGTGTTCCAACACCCATCCCTCCACCCCAACCCATTTCCCATCACCAATGTCCCCACCTCCCTCCCCCCCCCGCACCCCCAACTACTTGGCGGGTTCTGTATGTCTTTTCTCTCTTCTCTATCTCTCCCTCCCCGCCTACCTTTCCTACACATCGTAGAATGTAGTACATTAAAGGACATAACTGTTTCCACTAGCCAAACTATTTTTTTTAAGCCATTTTTATCCCCAGTTAAGACGAATAGGTTTGAATGCAAACAAGAAAATAATGACAGACTGAGGTGTTCTCACTTTCTCTTAAAATGATATCTAATACATCTCTATTTACTTTTTAAAAATTATTATAATTATTATTATTATTATTATTTCTTTCTGGGTCACACCCAGTATGCTCAGGAGTTACTCCTGGCTCTGCACTCAGGAATTACTCCTGGCGGTGCTTGGGGGACCATATGGGATGCCGGGATCGGTCCTGGGTCGGCGCCGATCCAAGGCAAATGCCCTACCCGCTGTGCTGTCACTCTGCACCCCCATACTTCTCTTTTTATTTTATTTATTTATTTTATTATTATTATTATTTTGCTTTTTGGGTCACACCCGGCGATGCTCAGGGGTTTCTCCTGGCTCTGCACTCAGGAATTACTCCTGGCGGTGCTCGGGGGACCATATGGGATGCCGGGATCGAACCCGGGCCAGCATAGGCCGGCCGCGTGTATGGCAAACGCCCTACCTGCTGGGTTGTCGCTCCGGCCCCAATACTTCTCTTTTAAATATCAGGCAAAGCAAACAATTTTTTCTCTTCCTATCTTTGAAAAGGGCTGGGGCCTCTTCATCACCATGGGGTCCATCCGGCTGCCCTGCTGGTACTTGTGCTGGGGCTGCGACTGCAGGTACTGCGCCTGCGCGAGGTGCGGGGGGGCTGCTGCAAGCTACCCGTGTCGTATTTGATATCCAAATACCAGTAACAATTATAGACCTCATTCCCATGAGCTCATGGAATGGTTTGAGGCTCTTTATGTTCCTGAAGCAAGCAGGTGCCCTTGGGCTCTATTAGCATGAGACAGGACATATGGAGATGTTACTGGTGCCTGCTCGAGCCAATCGATGATGAACGGGAAGACAGATCTTTGAAAAGAAATCCTGCTTTCGTGAAATCAATAATAATGACAAGAACAACCATGTTTTGAGCACCAGCTGGACAAAACATGGACTTGCCAAAAGCTTTATAGACATCACTTTACTTAACCCTTTTCATAGCACTGCTTTACTGTCCCTATTTCTCAGGTAAGGGAAAAACTCAGAGGTTTGGAGAGATACAGTAACCTGCTCAAGGTAGTGTGTGTATGTGTGTGTGTGTGTGTGTGTGTGTGCGTGTGTGTGTGTGCGCACACACGCATGCACATGCACACTGCTGGTGATAGTGGTACTAGAAAAGCAAGATTCTGGGTTTTAAATCCCTGTCAGATGCTGCATTTCTCTCCATCACCTACACATCACATCACATCACCTCCGGTCAAATAGCAGCAGGGGAGCACCCTGGACCCTGGTTGTGGGCGTAAAGGGACAATGTTCTGCCCTGCACAAGAGGGGGTTGGGAGCCCATGTCACAGCAACCAGAATCATCCATCGTGTTCATCAGTACTTCACAAGTTTCATCTCATTTGAACATCATCAAAAGCCCATGTGGAAGCCGGAGAGGTAGTACAGCAGATAAGACAATTACCTTACGCGTGCAGCAAACCAGGTTCAGTCCCCAGTGTTGGAGGACAGGTTTAGCTAATCTGGGAGCTTTGTTGTTTTGCCCACTCCCAGCTTAATCTATTTAAGTCAAGTTTCATTCTAATGAGACCTCTCTTCTATGTAAACACTGCTAGAGGGTGTGGCAGTTACAGAAGTCACCTTGATTGAATAACTTCTGACTTATACATCTACTAAGACTTCTATGTTTTCTAGATTGGACACAGCTCCTCTTTATACCCACTGCACCCAGCGTGGGACAGTTAGAATTTACCAGGAGACTACCACCCTGGCTATGCTGAGACTATAGGAAGACTATAGGAAGGATCATACTAGTTTGCTCTAAGCAGGCGAAGTGTGACCCTTTCAGTACACGACAACAAGATACTCAGAATCACCCTGGTGCAGATAATAATAAGAAGGACCTTCTGGGTACCATCTAGATTACATAAAGCTCATGAAGTTAAGATGTATTACTTTATATCAGCCCTCTCTCTCTCTCTCCAGTGTTTTACATAAGAGATAATCTTGGTAGAAAGGATTAGACCTTGGCATAACCTTTGTTTATACCTGCAATAGGGTGTGGCACTACACTCTGTTTAGAGTTCTTTGTTGACATGACCCTCCCGGTTGGATTACTTTGGTGTATATAAGGGGCTGACTTGAGGCCCCTTCACTTTTACCTTTGGGCCTTTTGCTTTTGGTTTTTGGCTTTTTGCCCTTTGGCCTTTTGCTCCTTCTTCTGGGAAGGACTCAGCTCGGGTGAGATCCTCTCTCTTTGGTGGGAGACTTAGGCTCTTTTGTATGGTCTAAGTTCAGACCAGAGCTAGAGTTTGTTCATTATATTGGAGTGCTGTGGAAGAGCTTTTGTACTATTAAAAGCCTTTTTGGAACTGCACCGACTTGTGAGTTTTCATCTGTTCTCCTGGCATCCTCAGAGGTAGAAGAGAACCTCTGTCCTGACACTGTCGGGGACCCTGGCGGAGTTCCCCGACACCCCAGCATTACATATAGTCCTCTCCCCCGAGCTCACTACCCAGCCCACCAGAAGTGTTCCTTGAGTACATAGAAGTAAGCCTTGAGCATTGTCAGGTGTGGCCCTAAAACCAAACAAACAAACAAACAAACAAATATATATATACATACATACAAACCAGCAGGACAGTTCTATTGTTCAAGAAGGGAGACATTCATGACATTGGCAACTATACCCCCATCTGCCTGTTGTCCATCATCTACAAACTGTTCACTCGAGTCATCCTGAACAGGATTGGCAGAACATTAGATGAAGAACAACCATGCAAGCAGGCTGGCTTCTGAAAAGGATTCAGCACAATCGACCATATCCACACAATAACCAAACTCATTGAAGTCTATAGAGAATTCAAGATGCTGCTCTGTCTCATGTTCATTGATTTAAAGAAAGCCTTTGATTCTGTGGAGACTGAAGCGATCATCGAAGCCCTAGCCAAACAGGGTGTTCAAACCCAATACATCAAGATCCTTCGTGAAGTTTATTATGGTTTCACCACCAGGATCTCACCATTCTACAAAGAAGTGATAATCGATGTCAAAAGAGGGGTTCGACAGGGTGATACCATTTAACCAAAACTCTTCAGCGCCACCCTCGAGAACATCATGCGACAATTAGAATGGGAAGGAATGGGAGTGAAAATAGATGGTCGGCAACTACACCACCTCCGCTTCACTGATGACATCGTTCTAATAACACTAAACATTAGCTAAGCGGCACAAATGCTGGCTGACTTCAACCAAGAATGTAGAAAGATAGGTCTACAGCTAAATTTCAACAAAACTATGTTCATGAGAAATGAACTACTTCCAGAGGCCCCATTCACTCTCAATGAAACAAACATCTCTGAATGCAGCAGTTATGTGTACCTAGTCTAGAAATCAACATGATGAACGACCTAAAACCTGAGCTGCGCAGGAGGAAAAGAGCGGCATGGAATGCCTTCAAAAACATCAAAACAATAGCCAAAAAAAAAAAAAACCTCCGGCTCCGGGCACATCTCTTTGACTCCACCATTCTCCCTGCATTAACATACGCCTCAGAGACCTGGGCCCTACGAAAGCAGGATGAGAATACCATTCCTGTCTCCCAAAGAGGAATCGAAAGAGCTATGCTTGGAATATCACGCCTCACTCAAGTGAGAGAGGGAATCCGGAGTTCCAACTTCCGTCGCTATTCTAAAATTAGGATGCTGTCTCATCTGCCAGGACATCAAAAAATCAGATGGGCTGGTCATATAATACGATCTGGAGACAACTGCTGGACTAGAGCCGATTTGGCTATTACTGATTGGATCCCATGGGACGTCAAAAGATCTCGTGGCCGCCCACCTGCAAGATTGTCAGACTTCCTTATCAAGACCCTAAACAAACAGTTTAGAGGCTCTTAATATCCCCTGAAACAAACAGATGCCATTGGGCCACACTGGCACGTGATAGGGTCAAATGGAAACATTACTGGTGCCCGCTAGAGCAAAAGGATGAATAACGGGATATCAAGTGATCAAGTAATCAAGATATATACATACATATTTTAAAAATAAAAAAGGTAGCAATAGCACCTCTTCTGAGATCATGGATGAGATAATGTGAGACCCCCTCCAAGGACTCTATGTTGGGAATGCTTGAAAGGAAACTGCAGTAAGCAATCATTAAATGCAAGAAATTACTACCATGTAACATCTTCTCCTAGGATCTAAAAATGCAGAGAATTTACCTTAATATAATTTGCATTTTCTAGCTAAAGGGCAATCTCCTGGTCTCTGCCTCCCTCCCTTCCCTAAAGGCAGTTCTATGTCACTGATCCCACAGCAGGTAGATGACTGGTGTAATGATGTCAGAAAGTCCTAAGAGAGACAGCTGGGTAGAGAGGAAGGTAAGCAGCTAATAAAGGACCTGGCTTAGCTGCTTGCCCCTGTGTCACCTCAGGGAAGCAAGCAAGCTCCAAGTCTCAGAGCACAAGGCACGCAGCAAGAAGCTGAAGCTCTTGGTTCAATTTGCAGACCACCTGGGGAAGATAAAGTAAAACTAACACAAAAAGGAAACAAACTCTTACACTGATTCAAGCAAACTCATCACCATCCGAAGGGAAAACAGGTGGGTAAACGGTAAAAGCGGCCAATCCTATGATGAAGAACAGAAACTGCAGAGTTTTAACCAATATTAATTCAATGAAAAGTTAAAATGAAACAAGCAGAAGTAGCAGGAACTGTGAGCACATCCGGTGACAATTTGTAGTTGACCCTGAGCAGGTCAATTGTATCTAGGTGGGGCTCTGCTTGCCCCACCTAGATACAGTCTAGATACACAGTAGCTTCCCATTGCTGCTAAGTATAGTTGTATTTTTCTTTTTCATAAACAATTTCCAGACAACACCATTGTTTGCTCTAGATCTAGTTCAAAAGAGCAAACTTTCCTTTTGAATTATAAGTGCCTGATTTGAGTTGCCTAGAAATTCTGCGCAATCAAGCCTACTTTCAAGTATTCATAATCATACTGTTCCCTGAAGGAACAGTTTGAGGCTCTTCATATTCCTGAATCAACTAGATGCCATTGGGCTACATTGGCACGTGATAGGGTCCAATGGAAATGTTACTGGCGCCCGCTCAAGCAAATCGATGAATAACGGGATTCAAATGATCAAGTGATCAAGAGATCAAGAGTCCTATACATGACTGTGCCTTGTGCCTTCTATTACAAATCACAAAATACATCTGTAAAATCTCATATAATCCTCATGGTAAACCAGTGAGGTTTGTGATAGTCCTACTCAGCCATCCCAAGATTTTTTTTTATCCTTTTACAAGGAATTAGAAACAGTTTCATGATTTCTGTTGAGATGATTCTGGGACCACGAGGACAAATTTACACCTTACTCCTATGCTTGGCCAGTCCCTAAAGAACCTGAAAAAGACTTGTTCGATCCATTTTCTTCAGGTTTGGAAAATTTAAGAATCTCACATATTTTAAATGATAAAACAACTGCTACTTTATTCACCTTTTTCACAGTACACATGTACAAGATCTTAAAACAGAAGAGGCTGTCACGGAATGGATTCAATGGTGGAGCATTTGCCTCACATGTGTGAGGCCCTGGTTTCAATCCTTAACACCGCATGATCCCTCTGAGCACTGATATGGGAGAGTCCCTGAGCACCACTGGGTGTGACCTCAATACAAATAAGAAGAAAAATAAAAAGGAAATGGAGGAGGAGCAAGAGGAGGGAGGATGTGGAAAGGAGGAGGAGGGGGGGAGGAAGAGGAGGGAAGACCAACTCTAACTTTGTTCCCTTCTTGGAAGTTGAAGAGGAAGTAGTTGTGACATTTGGTTCTCCCCACATCTGTCTCTACAGAGGATGTGTAAGGTGTGGCCTTACTCAAGACAGGATTGGCAGTGAGGGGCGGGAGAGTATGCCATCCCAAAATATGCCATGTAGGTATAAGGCTTCTGTTGAGCAGAGACAATAAACAAAAGACACAAGAGAAGTTCTCTGCCTTCCTTCTCTTCCTCAGAGAAACTTGGACGTTTCCCTTTGGGAAAGTGCGCACCTCCTTTCCTCTCACAATGAGAGATTGGCTGTTCTCACCTCAGCCACTGACTTGAATCTACATAATGAGGCTTAAAAAAATAACCTTTTTTGTCTATTAATTTCCCTTATCACAATATACCAGCCCTCTAAGAACAAACGCTTTAAACCGATCGCTTCTTCATCATTTGTTACCTTTCTGCGTTTTGTTTTGCTTTGTGTTGAGGCCATACCCAGCAATGCTCAAGGGCTATTTCTGGTTCTATGCTCAGGGAATCATATGTGGTCCAGGAATTTGAACAAGGGTCACAGCTTCCATCTCATATAAGCAAACACTGTACCCCTTTCCTATCTCTCTGGTGCATTGTCCTCTTTTTAAAAACGGTGCATGGGATGGAAGAAAAGGGCAAGGGTGGGGCCGGAGGTAGGGCGCTTGCCTTGCAGAGGCCGACCTGATCCTCGGCAACCCATATGGTCCCCCAGAGCACAGCCAGGAGTAGTTCCTGAGTGCAGAGCCAGGACTAACCCCTGAACATCGCTGAGGGTGACCCAAAAAAAAAAAAAAAAAAAAAGGGGGCAAAGGTTAAAGTGCTTGCCTCACATGCTCCCAAACTGGGTTCTGCTCCTCCACACCACATACTGTCCCCTGAGCACCTCCATAAGTGAGCCCAGGGTCAGAAGTAAGCCCTGAGCACAACAGGGTATGGCCCCCAAACCAAGTCAAAATAAAATATTAATAAGTAAATAAATTAAATTACAACAGCACTCCAAGTCCTAGGAGATACTCACTTCAGGGTATATTCCTCAAGTATAAAAATCTCCCTAAGACACAGAGAAACACAACTTCCTAAGATGATAAGGACAGAAGACAGACTTTCCGCCCATTCTTGCAAGCAAAGCTTAAATAAAATAGCATGCTTAAATTTGCAGGTTTTCACTACTTCTCTGTGAAGCTTATCATGTCCATACAAAATTAACTTGTTCTCCCTGTTCATCTGTCTTTTGTCAGTTTAATTTGCAGTTCTCCTAGAGGCTCATCTATCTGGAAGCTGAGGAAAAGTCTCCAGCCCAACCTCACCCAGCAGTGAGTGATTGAAATCTAAGGAGGCTGTATGGAAGCAGCAACCAGCTGCCAGAAATAAGCTCATTGTATCGCCTCCTTCACACAGGCTGAGGAAGGAGTAAGTGAGTGGCGGGGATAGAGAGGACTTTTCCTCTGAAGCAATTTTGAGAGAAAAGTTTCTGTGTGATTGGAACTAAACACTATCTGAAAGAGCCCATTAGAATCAGCTTTCAACTATAGCCAAACACAGAGAGGCCAGAGGCTGAGGCCCATGTCAAGACCAACCAAGCCAGACTGCTCTTAACTGGCTCATCTCTTCTCGTTTCTGGAACACTGACTCGGAGGCAGAACTCATGGTTCATCAGTCAGAAATGGAAGCGGAGCAGATGCTTATGTCCACATATCACATCTGTCTACCCTCTGCTTCCTTTCTTGCCTCCTTCCAAGAATCCTAAGCTAGGACTTGAGGAAAACTTCAACTTCAAAGCAATAAGGCATGATCTTGAGTTGTTCAGTTATTAGATGCATATTGTGTGGTGTGAAGTGACTAGATGATTGTTGGGATTTTTAACGTGTTCAAAAAAAGTAATTGAACTTGCCCTAAATTTTATCTAGAGCAGGCAAACAGCTTGTTCCCCTAAATAGATGAGAAAGGAGAGTGAGAAACCAAAACAAATTTGCTTTGATTACACTCCATGAATCAGACTTATTTGATATGATGATCATGCATATTTCTAGTACTGGGAGGTTTTCTTGTGCCCGAGCAAAAAGAGCTGTGCTTTAGGAACTGGGCTGTGGTTTAGAATTCCAGAAAATTTCCCTAGAGAGATAACACCAAGTCTATAAATAGACCAGTGCCTGCACATGCCAAGGGGCCTTGGCCAAGAATTCTCCACTACTTCCCACCCAGCAGAGAAGCCTCTCTTGACCAGAGAATGAAAACATGAAGAGTTGCCACTGCCTTCATTGCTGTAAACCCCAGGAGGCTGATGTCTGTTCTTTTAACACTGGGAATCCCAAACTTGGTGGGGGAAAAAAATATTCCTTTCATATGCTCCAAGAAGCTACTTAGTGATGACTCCATTAGAGGCACGAAATCTTTTAGATGAAAGGAATGAAAAGGGGCTATGAATGTTTGGGGGAGAACAACTGAATTGATCAGTTCTAAAACCTCCTCACCCTGGCTCAACAGTAAAGCGTATACCTGGCTTGTGGGAGAACTGTGTTCAATCCTTGGAATCACTAAATAAATAAATAAATAAAAGTGCACTTACCCAGTCTTTTCAGTTACCTGGTTGACAACTGCACACTTTGTCAATTATCATATTAGTTTCACCATTCAAATAACAGGCAATGCGTCTGTCTCTGGTAAGCCCCTGTCTGATACAGCTCATTGTGCAAAATAGGGAATTGAAGTCTCTTAACGATTGGTTGCAATAATAAAAAAAAAAAGGTCATGACACCTCTGGGGAGAAAAGCTGAGAAAGTTTTCAGAGAAAGTTTATCTTGGGGGTCCGGGGACCAAACCCGGCTGTGCTCAGAATTTCCTAATGGCTTTTTTGTTTTTGTTTCTGCTTTTGTTTGTTTTTGTTTGTTTGTTTGTTTTTTTTTGGCTTTGCTTTTTTGGGCCACACCTGGTGATGCTCAGGGGTTGCTCCTGGCTCTGCACTCAGGAATTACTCCTGGCGTTGCTCGGAGGACAATATGGGATGCTGGGGATCAAACCCGAGTTGGCGGCAGGTTCCCCAACTGTTCTATCACTCCCCACTGTTCTATCACTCTGACCCTCCTCCTGGCTTTAAACTCAGGGATCACTCCTGGTTGTACTCAGGGGACCATATGGACTCTGGAAATTAAATCCATATGGTCAACTCCATGGAAGACAAGCACCTATCCACTGTACACGCTCAAGCCCAAAGTTCACCTTTTATTGAATCATCTGAAGAGCCCTCTGAGATCCGATCAGATCACAACAATGGGCAGAAATTCTCTCTAGAAATGAAATGAATACTAATGTCCCAACTCCAACACAATTTTCTATCACTTGTACTGGTGCACCCTTAGCCCAAACCCAGGTTAATTCTTTTTTTTTTTCATATTATTTTATTTTATTATTTTTCCCCAAAATTTTATTACACCATTTTAGACATATAATTGAAAGATGCTCATGTAGAGTTTTGGTTCTACAGTGTTCCAACACCCATCTCTCCACCCAAACCCATCTCCCATCACCAATGTCCCCACCTCCCCCCCCCCTCCCACACCTCAACTACTTGGCGGGTTATGTATGTCATTTCTCTCCTCTTTATCTTTCCCTCCCGCCAAACTTTCCTGCACATCGTGGAATGCAGTGCATTAAAGGACATTATTGTTTCCACTATTTTAATGGACTGCGTGGCCGCAAGCAGCTGCGCAACCTGGGCTCAAACTGGTTTTGCTCTGTTAATGTGGTCGTGAGGCAGTTTCCCAGTGTCCGGACAGCAAAGGTGGTGGCTAGTGTGATGGGCGAGTCTCATCCGGCTGCTTCCGGGACCCCCAGAGGTGACGGGCCCACCCCCAAAAACCCATCTGTCCTCCCGGGGGTCCCATGGTCAGCTGGGCCCGGGCGAGCCGAGTTCCAGCTTCCCCAGCTGCTTGTGAGGCCCCAGGTTAATTCTTGTGGTAGAATACTGGTCAAGTTGAGTGCCTAACTGGGGAAGTTTCTGGTTGGCTCTTGGAAGCTTTTGCCCAGCCTAAGAAAAGTCTGAAAGCAAAAACCATTCTTCTGGTTGCCAGGGAGCTGTCCTAGATTTTCGAATTCCTTATATTTGAGAAAACAACCTGACTATGGACCTGACAGCCAGCCTTCATTTGTTGCTTTCATCTGAGGCCTTTGAAATGTATCTTTTCAGCAATAATAATAATAATAATTTTACTTACAGAGACCCAGCTAAGAGACCCAGCTAACAGGACTGAAGTATTCTGTTGAAGACCCTGTTTTCAGGGAGGCTTCTCCCAAAAGGCTTCTGACTGACCCAGCCTGCCAACCTGGCAGGATCTTGGCCTCTCTCTGCTCTTTGCTGGCAGCCTAGAGAATAGCCCTCTCCTGGAGAGAAAGTTGAGTCGCCATCTCCTGGCTGGCACTTTTATTGCATCCCAATTTTTCAGAAAGTAATTCCCGATGGATTCGTTTCTGGATGCACTTTTGTGAAGAGTACACCCTGGCCGATTAGAGAGAAGATCACAGAGTTTGGGAACAGTTATTACAACTGAGCCTCATTTTCCAATTCTAACACTCGGGCCATTATCTAAATGCTGAAGAGTCTATTGGTGATTTTCCTTACTCCGTTAAACTATCCTGTTGCAATTTCCACATTAGACAGAAGCAACAGAGAGCAGAAGAGAATTCTTCCTGACAGTACTTACACCGTCAGAGTGTCATCCTCACTACAAAGCTGCCTCATGTCTATTTACTTCTTAGTTGAAGAATCTTTCAAATTATTATCACTGTATCACTGTCTTCCCGTTCATCATCGATTTGCTTGAGCGGGCACCAGTAGCATCTCCATATGTCCTGTCTCA
>JAJIBD010007864.1:0-12500 GCA_021461705.1 Cryptotis parvus | reverse complement strand
CGACCCAAAAACTCTTAGAAACAATAGATAGGTATAGTAGAGTGGCAGGGTACAAAATCAATACCCAAAAGTCGGTGGCTTTCCTATACACAAATAACGAAAGAGAAGAAAGGGATATTAAGAAATCGATTCCATTCACAATTGTGCCACAGAAAATCAAATACCTAGGAATCAGCTTAACCAAGTGTGTAAAGGATCTATACAAAGAGAACTACAAGACACTGCTTCAAGAAATAAAAGAGGACACGAGGAAATGGAAACACATTCCCTGCTCATGGATGGGGAGAATTAACATTGTTAAGATGGTAATACTCCCTAGAGCTTTTGTACAGATTCAATGCGGTTCCTATAAGGATTCCCATGACATTCTTTAAAGAAATTGACCAAACACTTCTGAAATTCATATGGAATAATAAGCCCCCCATGGATAGCTAAAGCAATCCTTGGGAAGAAGAAGATGGGAGGCATCACCTTTCCCAACCTCAAACTGTACTACAAAGCAGCAGTAATTAAAACAGCGTGGTACTGGAATAAAAACAGACCTGTGGACCTATGGAATAGAGTTGAGTATCCTGACACCCACCCTCAAAGACATGATCAGTTAATCTTTGATAAAGGTGCAAAGAGTCCAAACTGGAGTAAGGAAAGCCTCTTCAACAAGTGGTGCTGGGAAAACTGGACAGCTACATGTAAAAAAAATGAATTTGGACCTGTGTCTAACACCTTGCACAAAAAATCAGTTCAAAATGAATTAAAGATCTCAATGTCAGACCTGAATCCATAAAGTATGTTGAAGAAAATATAGGAAAAAGCCTCCACGACATCGATGCTAAAGACATCTTCAAAGGTGAAGCACCATTAACAAAGCAACTAGAAGAAAATATAAATATATGGGACTACATGAAACATGAAACTACTGCACCTCGAAAGAAACAGTGACCAAGATAGAAAGACAGTCGACGGAATGGGAAAGAATATTCACCCAATACCCATCTGATAAGGGGTTGGTATCCAGGATATATCAGGCACTGGTACAGCTATATAAGAAAAAAACAGCCAACCCCATTAGAAAATGGGGGAGAGGAGATGAACAGAAACTTTGACAAGGAAGAAATCCGAATGGCCAAAAGGCATATGAAAAAATGCTCATCATCACTAATCATCAGAGAGATGCAAATCAAAACAACAATGAGATATCACCTCACACCACAGAGAATGGCCCATATCCAAAAGGGTAAAAGCAACAAGTGCTGGCGTGGATGTGGGAAAAGGGGACTCTCATACACTGTTGGTGGGAATGTCGACTTGTACAACCTTTCTGGAAAACAATATGGACATTCCTCCAAAGACTAGAAATTGAGCTCCCTTTTGACCCAGCCATACCGCTCCTGGGAATATACCCTGGAAAGCCAAAAGCGCACAGCGGAAACACAATCCGCACTTTTTTTTTCATAGCAGCACTGTTCACAATAGCCAAAACCTGGAAACAACCAGTATGCCCGAGAACTGATGACTGGATAAAGAAACTGTGGTACATCTACACAATGGAATACTATGCAGCTGTCAGAAAAAAATGAAGTTATGAAATTTTGCTATAAATGGATGGATATGGAAAGAATCATGTTGAGTGAAATTAGTCAGAAGGAAAGGGAGAGACATAGAATGACTGCATTTATTTGCATGGCATAAATATACTAGGTGATCTTACCAAAAGTGGAAATTACCACAAGCATGTGGGAGTCAGAGGTTGGTTTAGATAGAGAAAGGAACATGAGTGAATAAATGTCTAAAGTTCTGATGCTAACATAGAACTGAGCATTAAAGACAGACAAAAAATGCAAATGATGGCTTCTAAGTGTACGTGAGTGCAACCCACAATGTGTGGGAGAAGGAGGAGAGAGAGAGGAGGAGAGGAGAGGAGATAAAGAACCTGCCATTTAGGCGGGATGTGGGAGGGGGAGGGAATTGGGGACATGGGTGGTGGCTGAGGGGCACTGGTGGAGGGCGGGGTGCTGGAACACTGTGTGACCGAAACCCCCAAGCGTGAACAACGTTGTAATTGTATATCTCACGGTGGTATAATAAAATGTTAAAAAAAAATGCACATGATGGCCTCTAAGTGTAGGTAGTGCAACCCACAATGTGTAAGAGAAGGAAAAGAGAGAGAGAGGGAGAGAGAAAAGAGATAAAGAACCTGCCATATAGGCAGGCTATGGGAGGGAGGAAGGAATTGGGGACATTGGTGGTGGGAAATGGGCACTGGTGGAGGGCGGGTCCTGGAACACTATGTAACGAAACCTCTAAACATGAAAAATGTTGTAATTGTATATCTCACAGTGGTATAATAAAATATTCAATAAAAAAAAAAAGAAGATCAGGACAAATATTCTAGATTTGGGAAGAATTAAACTCGTGGAACTCCTTGGAAGATCTTTCCACTGGGAAAGAGCACTGAAACTATGGATGTGGTTTCTATGCAGAGTCCCTCAAGATAGAAAAAAGAATCTCTTCCTACACATTATTCATTCTTCAATTAGTCAGTGAGGAATCAAAGCTGTCTATGATCTGGCTGTAATCTAAAATCTGTTATTACCACCACAAATAATAATAATAATAATAATAATAATAAAATAGTGACTATTAATTACCTCATGTTGTCTATATTTCAAGCACTGTATTATGTGCTTGGCAAACACTGGTATACTTTAATCTTGACAATTCCTTATCATAGAAGTGTTTAGGATTTAAGATATGGTGGGGAGGTCCCAAGTGGTGTTCAGGAGGCTCAGCGCCACGGAACTACTCAGTCAACAGGAGATATTTTAGTATAGGGATCCAAATATGTATTATTGCTCTGGTCCTGCGATGCTGGGATCACCCAGACCAGCACAATGAACCCAGTGTTGTTTGTGGGCCTCTAAAACTACACCCACTTGTTGTTCTTGTTCTTTTGAATGTGTGCCAGTCTCTGTGGTGTAAAGTGGTATCTCATTGTTGTTTTGATTTGCATCTCTCTGATGATTAGTGATGATGAGCATTTTTTCATATGTTTTTTTGGCCATTCGAATTTCTTCCTTGCTGAAGTTTCTGTTCATTTCTTCTCCCCATTTTTTGATGGGGTTGTTTGTTTTCTTCTTGTAAAGTTCTACCAGTGCCTGATATATCTTGGATATTAACCCCTTATCAGATGGGTATTGGGTGAATATTCTTTCCCATTCTGTGGACTGCTTTTGTATCTTAGTCACTGTTTCTTTTGAGGTGCAGAAGCTTTTTAGTTTCATGTAGTCCCGTATGTTTATCTTTTTCTTCTAGTTGCTTTGTTAGTGATGTTTCATCTTTGAAGATGCCTTTAGCTTCAATGTCATGGAGGGTTTTTCCTATATTTTCTTCAATGTACTTTATGGATTCAAGTCTGATATTCAGATCTCTAATCCATTTTGATCTGATTTTTGTGCATGGTGTTAGACACAGGTCCAAATTCATTCTTTTACATGTCGCTGCCCAGTTTTCCCAACACCACTTATTGAAGAGGCTTTCCCTTACTCCATTTTAAACTCGTTGCACCTTTATCAAAGATTAAATGGTCATATGTTTGAGGTTGGGTGTCAGGATACTCAATTCTATTCCATAGGTCCACGGGTCTGTTTTTATTCCAATACCATGCTGTTTTAATTACTACTGCCTTGTAGTACAGTTTGAAGTTGGGTAAGGTGATGCCTCCCATCTTCTTTTTCCCGAGGATTGCTTTAGCTATCCTTGGGGGTTTATCATTCCATACAAATTTCAGGATTGTTTGGTCAATTTCCTTGAAGAATGTCATGGGTATCCTTATAGGGATTGCATTGAATCTGTACAGAGCTCTAGGGAGTATTACCATTTTGACAATGTTGATTCTCCCCATCCATGAGCAGGGAATATGTTTCCATTTCCTTGTGTCCTCTTTTATCTCTTGGAGCAGTGTCTTGTAGTTTTCTTTATACAAGTCCTTTACACACTTGGGTAAGTTGATTCCTAGGTATTTGATTTTCTGTGGCACAATTGTGAATGGAATTGTTTCCTTAATATCCCTTTCTTCTCTTTCGTTATTTGTATATAGGAAAGCCACTGACTTTTGCGTGTTGATTTTGTATACTGCCACTCTACTATATGTGTCTATTGTTTCTAGGAGTTTAACAACAAGTGCTGGCGTGGGTGTGCGGAAAAGGGGACACTCATCCATTGTTGGTGGGAATGCCGGCTGGTACAGCCTTTCTGGAAAACAATATGGACTTTCCTCCAAAGACTAGAAATTGAACTCCCATTTGACCCAGCGATACCACTCCTGGGAATCTACTCTGGGAAGCCAAAAATACGCAGCGGAAACACCATCCCTACTTTTTATGTTCATAGCAGCATTATTCACAATAGCCAGAATCTGGAAGCAACCAGAGTGCCCGAAAATCGATGACTGGATAAAAAGCTTTGGTACATCTACACAATGGAATACTATGCAGCTGTTAGGAAAAATGAAGTTATAAAATTTGCCTACAAATGGATGGACATGGAGAAGATTATGTTGGGCGAAATTAGCCAGAAGGAGAGAGACGGATACAGAATGACTGCATTTATCTGCATTACATAAATATATAGGTACATATTATGATACCAATATCCAAGATCAAGTGAAACATATATCAGGAGGTCCTGTCAAAGGTGGAAATTATCACAAATGTGTGGGATTCAGAGGCTAGGTAAGACAGAAATGGAACTGTGTGCTGACAATTGTTGAGGGTACTAATGCCAACCTAGAACTGAGCATTAAATAGAGGCAAAAAGATACACATGACAATCCTTTAATGTATGTTCTGTAATTCATAGTCTGGAGGGAAGGAAAAGAGAAAGAGAGAGAAATGGAAAGAAATCAAGAACCTGCCATGGAGCAAGGCTGGGGAGGGGGGAGGGAACCGGGAGCGTTGGTGGTGGGAGATGGGCACTGGTGGCGGGATGGGTGCTGAAACACTGTTTGACCAAAACCCAAATATGAACTTTTTAATTGTATATCTTTGTAATTTTAAAAAAAAAAAAATTAAAAAAAAAAAGAATTGAAACTGATAATCATAATATTCTTTGAAAAACTGAAATAGACCATATTTCCAATAATTGTTTCAACATACTATTATAATAATTTAGTATTAAAGAATAAAGTTAAGATAAAAAAATAAATAAAAATAAACAAAAAATAAAAAGTAAAACAAGAAAAAAAAATAAAAAATAAAACTACACCCAGTAGTGCTTGGGGGTACTGTACCAGAGATTAGACCAGTGTTTGCTATATGCAAAACATGAACCCTAACTGCTATACTATTTCTTGGTCCCTATTATGACCATTTTATACATGAGAAGACTAAGGCAAGTTATTTGCCCTCACAGGTAATAATTGGTAGAACCGAGATCTCTAACATTTAGACACTCTATAATTCCATAATCCCTAGGTATTTCCTTGCCCTCTTAGACAATGACTGCTCCATTTCTAGGAGAGGTATTTACTTGTCTAATTCCTTTCTGCACTTCTTGAGATAAGGAAGTCTTGTTGATCTTTTCTCTAAGACCCTTTCCATCACTCCATCCCTCATATCAGTTTTCCTAAATTCTCATGAAACTTTTTTTTTTTTTTTTTTTGTTTTTTTTGGGTCACACCCGGCAATGCTCAGGGGTTTCTCCTGGCTCTGCACTCAGGAATAACTCCTGGCGGTGCTCGGGGGACCATATGGGATCCTGGGGATCGAACCCGGCCAGCATGGGCCGGCCTCGTGCAAGGCAAACGCCCTACCCGCTGGGCTATCTCTCCGGCCCTCTCATGAAACTTATAACATGTGCTAGTGACATTTCTTTGCCCAAAGTCTCAGGTCAATTGACTTTTTCAAGAAGTAACACAGAGTCTCTCCAACAGACTGCAAATAGCCCCAGGGAAGAATAGGTTTTACTTCTCAAAGCAAGAGAGACAATGAATTTGAATAACTACTCTTCTAAGTTCTTCCTCTTGGCTGACAACTTGCACTCTAGAGCATGGCACATCCACAGGTGTAGAAATATTGAAACCCAATGGTCCGCTGCAGTGGTTATAATTACTGATCTGTGGGCCAGAATGCAGACAGGGGCTGGTCCTCAGTGTAACAAAGATTGAAGAGCACTGGTCTAGAGACCCCTGTTGCATCTGTCGAGGCATGCTGTTGGCTGCTTCTGTTGTTCTGCACTCTCTGCTGCTCTCCATATTCTCTCTCCCTAGCCTGTGTCAATCTCCTCAGTCTCTTGCCCTTCCCTAGTTGGCCTGCATTACACAGACAGCATTCCTCTGCCTTCCTGATGGAGCTGTTGAGCCTCACTGCTCTCCAGAGACGTCATCGCCTGCTCTCAGACAACTGGTCTTCCTCCAGACCTTTCCTGAGCGAGCTGCCCTAGAATGTCATTGTTCAGCATCTTCTGTCCCCACCTCTCTGGTGCTTTCCCCACAAACTGTCTTCTCCATGGGGCAATCAATCCACCCTGTAATCATACTCTTGGGCATACCAGTGACTGATTGATGGGTCTCACTGCTTTATTATTAGTCAGTGTAAGTTTAGTAAATCCAATCAATAAATAACCTTTATAATCCTCCCCAGGTTGCTCCCATGGCAAGACCCAGTAGCTTTCACCTGGATAGATTTAGACCCCTGCCTAAGTATAAAGCAATACTCACCTGGAGAAGCAGTTTTATTTTCTTTTTGAAAGAATCTCTAAGTGACCTTGAGCCTGTCATGACTTAAATGAATAACCTTAATTGCTTCCAAGAAGAAAATCAGCTGCCTCTGGAATCCTGTACCACCAAGCACTCTTCCTGGCAACTGACCATTTTAAACTCTTGGACTAAATTGACAGGAGAACTGGTACTCTAACTATGGCCCTGCACACTCCCCTGCCTTCTCCTGTTTTTTCCTGTCCTGCTTTCAGATCTGGGTCACCTAAGAATCACCACTGACCACTCTTAGTCTGCATCTCTGGCTCCAGAGCTCTTGCTACCATGCTGGACACCAAGGAACATGTATCCTTGTCATGAAAACGCAGACTCCCATCCCTCCAGGTAGGACTTTTGTACATTCAGAAGAGTTTCTAGGGTCAGATAGTACAGCAGCTAAGGCACTTGTTTTGCATGTGGCCAACCTGGGCTTGATCCCTGGTACTGCATATGGGCCCCTGGGTCCCAGCAGGCGTGATTCTTGAGTACAGAATCAGGAGATAGCCTGGAGCACTACCAGGAATAACCCTCCAAAAAGTTTCTAGGGAGCAGAATAGAAAAGATGACAGTAGTAGAGGTGATACTATAATGACATCAGTAGTAAGAATTTCATGGATGGAAGAGGAAGGTGGGGAAGCGACTAATGGGGTCAGTAAACTTTCCTGTTATTCCTTAAAGACAAACACCATATTTGCCCACCTAGGGATGTATATGTGGGGAGCAGACTGGCCTAGTCTGTCAGAGCTGGTTTGGGGTCTTCCTATCTCCTCTTCTTCTCCAGAATGATGATTCTCTCCCCTCCTTATTGTTCTCAATGGTAACTTTGGTTCAGCCAACAGTGGAAAAAGTATGCTTGGAACCTGGGGGACCAAGGGTAAGAAGGAAGGAAAGTTTCCTAGCATCCTCTGCCCAATGTCATCCAATACGATGGCTGCTACATCTGTGAAGGTCCCCTTCTCCCAATCACAAATGGCATTAGAAAGACCCCACAATATTATTCTTATTTTGTCCTTTGTTTTTGTTTGGGGCCACACCTGGAGATGTTTAGAGCTTATTCCTTGCTCTCAGCTCAGGGATCTTTCCTGGCATGATTGGAAGGAACATGCAAGGTACTGGAAAATATTTTTATGCTTTTGGTTTTTATTTGGTTTGGTTTTGGCTTTGGGCCACATCTGGCAGTGCTCAGCATTTACTCCTGGCTCTATACTCAGGGATTACTTCTGGTAGGCTCAGGAGACCATTTAGGGTGCAGGAAACAGACTCATAGCAGGCCCTCAATAATTCATTTTTATTGCTTGTTATAATTTGCTAAAATAATGATTTAAAAAAAATGTTTCCCAAAAAAAGTTTCCTCAGAAGAAAGTTAGTGAAGATTGTCTATCTCAACCTGGAGCTATTAAGCCCTTGTATAATATATTACAAGATGTTGTTACAGAGTAAGTCTTCTGTGTTGATATTTTGTTAATCAAGAGTCCTTCTACATTACATCACATCCAATCTGGTGTGCTACTCCTGGTTTATCAATATCAGAGTTTGAATGGTCACAGTTGTGAACTCCAGGAAGAAAATTTTTAAGAAGGTGGAAACAACTGGAGTAAAATTATTAACTGGATGGCATCTGGGGGCATGTGCTTAACTGCTGTGGCTTCCTGAAGTTCAGAGAGATGAGGGGGAGGAAGTTCATTCCCAACTCTGTGAAAACCTAGAGATTTCAGTCACAAAATCTGCGTACCTGAGTTTGTCAACAGATTTAACTTTTGAGCAGTGGGGTATATTCTGGGGTGTGGAGGTTTTGGGCTGCTGGGGCTCTGTTGGGATAGGGCAAGGCTCACTGGCCCACTCTGAAGTACCCCAGATGACTCAGCGTAGATCGGGCTCCAGTAGAATCTCTGAATCTTGTTGCTCTCTCTAGAGATTTATTTATGAGTCTCTGAACAATGGCCAGTGAAAGAGCTGACATGGTGCCGGAGGCAGTTTGTGGGCATCTCCAGGCCCAATATTTTATTTTTCAGTGATAGGAACGAGACTTGCTCCATCTGGGCCATAGAGTCAAATTTTTGCCACCTGTCACTTGTCTTCCTGTTGTTTATTGATTGGCTCGAGCAGGCACGGGTAACATCTCCATTCGTTGGGAATGAGGTCCATTATTGTTACTGTTTTTGGCATATTGAATACACCATGGGTAGCTTTCCAGGCTATGCCATGGCCCTAGGTTCATCCCAGGGGACCCAGTCTATGTCAGACCATCAACCATCCAGGGCCCACGGGCATAGTCCTGGGTGTAGACAAGCCTGTCTCATGACTGCCACCTGCTGACACAGCCCGGCACCACAGCCACACCTGCAACACTTGAGGAGCAGGGTCAAATTTTAAAATATTATTATTTCCATGACTATTTTAAGTCTGTGCCATGAAATCAAGAAGAACTCTCTAGTGACATTATCTGTTGTTGGGGTCAGGTTGTGTTAAATCCGCTTCTGTGACAGAAAAGTGTTTAATATAATGATGAGAGGTTGAGGTGCTTACCTTGCACAGCAACAACTCTGCCTGGATTGCTCCCCTGGCACTTCATACAATCTCCTGAACACCACCAGGAGTGATCCCTGAGCACATAGCCAGGAATAAGCCCTGAGCACCACCAAAGTTGTCCAATGGCACCCTCCATTGTTGCAGGACTCCTAAGGGCCGCTGCATCTGCTCTGGATTGCCTCCGCAAATCACTCTGTAGATAAGGGGGTAGTCTAAATGTGGCAGTTTATCCGACCATGTATGCTGTACTAGCTGGTATAAATATTCTCCCATGCTATCACAATCATCGTGGGACTAGCTAGATCTTACCAGCATATTAGCCTGGCCACATAGGACACCTAAGTAATTAGACCAGAGGAGAAATGCTGTTTGCTTCCAAACAAACAAGCATGGCTCCCTGATAAAATATAAAACTACAATGAAGTAGAGGAGACTTGTGAAGGCTTGGAGAAATATTTGACTGGCATTGGTGTTGATCTTTGGTACAGTGACATGCCATCTCAGAAACCCCCTTCTCTACATTTCAAAGGCATTCCCGGCTCAAAACATTAGCACAGTAAAGGCCCTAGGTGAGATGCAGGGAGGGGATTACCTAAGGGCATTGGACCCTCCTGCTTTCCATAACAATGGGAGGAAGGTCTGAGTTGCATGGGTATAAACTAGCGGTTCCGTTCTCCGGGTCTTCTTCCCTGTGGGATCTCACCTTGTGGCGTTTATTCCCCTTGGAAGCCTTTACCCGTGGTGGTCGCCATCTTGGCCTACACGTGGCTGGGGTTCTAGCCTGGAATCCTAAGCATTGGGTTTTTCCTTTTGCTGATTTGTATGCCTGAACCTGTGATAAGTAAAGCCTTTTAAAACTGTATCGGATTCCTGAGTGTTCATCCATTCCTCGCCGGCCCGGAGGTAGAAGGGAACTCGCTCCCGGCACTGTCGGGGACCCCAGCGCGGAGCGCCCGACACCTCCATCATAAAAAAAAATAATAATGGTGAGAAAATTCTCTCCTCACCTGGTCACAGCCGTTGGCAGGCTCTGGAGTTTCCATGTCTCATCAACCATGTGACTGTTGCAGATCTTAGGTAAGCAATATGCCAGAGACACCACAGCAGGTTTTGGGGTCCCCTCTTCCATGCAACCACTATCAGTATAACCATAAAGTAAAAAAGGTAAAAAATAATGGCCACTAAAAGTAACCTGCAGTAAAAAAAATTCTTTTATTGCATTTCATTTATATAATATGCCAATAAAAACAAACAGATCAATATTAAAAGATTTTCTTTAAAAAATGGAGAAAAGTAATTGGTTGTTATATTTTAGTTACATCAATATTTTTAAAAAAGTGGGACAAATACCTACATGTCAATTTAGTACCATAAAACTGTATTACAGTTTCTGTTTTCCAGGCTTAACCTCTACAAAGTTGTTGATGACTTTGTCAAAATTGATCTTCATTTTTTTGTTCAATAGTCTGTTGTATATCTTGGTTCACATTTAATCAATTTTTCATTTACAAAATATTCTTTTACATGAATCAACAGATCTACAAATAATAAGAAATATTAAGCAGAATTGGTTTGTCAGAGATTTGTAAAACTCATGTGCTGCAATTAATTTCAGAAGTTTCAAAGGAGTGCATTTGTTTCTCTGGAGCACATTTTATCCACTTTCAAATGTCTCCAAAGTGGGAAAATAAGTCATGTAAGACCCTCTTTACCAGAAAATTCATCAAAATTTTCTATTATATTTGGTAAACTTCTATTTTTACATTTTATATTTTTGTTTTCTATTTTTGAAGGAAGAGCCAGGGCTAAGCACTGAACACCACTGGGTCTAGCCCAAAGCCGAAAGAAAATAATTAATTTAGAAACTGGAACAATAGCATAGTGGGTAAGTAGCTTACCTTGCATGTAATCAACCCGGGTTCAATCCCCAACACCACTTATGGTCCCCATCACCTCCCCCAGGAGTGATCCCTGAGTTTCAAACCTGAAGTAAGCCCCTGGGCACCACTGATGTGGCCCAAAGCCAAACAAAAAAAAATTAATTAAAATAAATTAAGAAAAAAATAAAATATAATGCTTGCTGCTTTTTTTAAATATTATTCTAAGTTCTTTAGTATATTAACTCATGATTCTCACCATTACCTTATCAACTATATTTTTATTTTGCCCATAATTTAACAAATGATGAAACTGAAATAGAAAACTTAAAACAGTTGCCTGAGATTATGATCACTAAAGGGAAAAACTGGATTCGATCCCAGAGCTAAGCTCATAATCACAAAAAGGGTTGATACTTTTTTTCAGTTAAAACAGAAGATATTATTTTGGTTTAAAGAAAAATATCACTGGAGATCTACTATGGTTGTTTTAATGTTTTTCCATAAGTTTTGTTGTTGTTGTTGTTGTTGTTGTTGTTGAGGAGGGCTCTCAAGGGGTGCTGAGAAGATCCAGGGACCCCACCAGCAATTCTCACCCTTTCAGGTCATTGATTCAGCACAATGGCCAGAGGATGCAATGGGCCACCCAGAAGCAGTGCTGAAAGCTTCCAGGACCACATCTGGTGATCTGGGGGATCAGGTGGTGCAGAGATGGAGCCTGACTCAGGCACATGCTGAACATATGTACTAACCACTGCACCACCTCCCCGCCCCTTGTGCACAAAGTTATTTTTATTATTCTCTTTTATATTTTTTAATCCTACTTCCTTTTGGAAGATAAATCCTTTGCCCTCTGAGAGACTTTAGTGCCTTTTAATCTAACAATAGAAGGTGGCAGAAGTAATAGTGTATGACTCCCGATACTAGGCCATGTCACCTGTAAATGACAGGAACAGTTCAAAAGAAAACAAAAGCACTTTGTTGGCAGAAAAACAACTTATTAGCTGAAAATCAGTCTGGCCAGAACAAACTGTTGAGTACGTTTCAGAAGGGGTGGGAAGGTCGGGCTTTAAGCCAAGGAGTTAGGATACTGTAACAGTTCATACTTATTTAGGAATTGTCTGGAAAAAATCATGCATGTTTATAAGGGACAATAGTGAGCAATTGTATGCTCCTTAGAGACATACAATTGTATACATACTAAGGAGCATACAATGAATATATAAATTTACACATCACATATACACTAAACAATGAAGAAAATGCAATGGCAAGTGTTTTTTTTTTTGTCTAGTAAGGAAATAGGCCAAGAAAGTTTCCTCTACAGAGTCTCCATTGGCCAG
>JAJIBD010007863.1:0-19330 GCA_021461705.1 Cryptotis parvus | reverse complement strand
TCTCTGTCTCTCTCTGTCTCTCTTCTCTTTTTTAAAATATATTTTATTTTACCACCATGAGATAAACAATTACAAAATGTTCATGTTTGGGTTTTGGCCATACAGTGTTATAGCACCCATCTCTCCACCAGTGCCCATTTCCCATCACCAATGTCCCCGATTCCCTCCCTCCTCCCTAGCCTGCCTCTATGGCAGGTTCTTTATCTCTTTTCTCTCTCTCTTTCTCTCTCTCTCTTTCTCTCTTCCTTCTCTTACATATTGTGGATTGTAATACATATACTTAGAGGTTATCATGTGTATCTTTTGCCTGTATTTAATGCTAAGTTCTATGTGGTAATAGCACTCCATTGTGTAGACGTACCAAAGTTTCTTTATTCATTCTTCAATTCTCGGGGCACTCTGGTTGTTTCCAGATTCTGGCTATTGTGAATAATGCTGCTATGAGCATAAAACTACGGATGGTGTTTCCGCTGCATGTTTTGGCTTCCTAGGGTATATTCCCAGGAGTGGTATGGCTGGGTAAAATGGAGTTCAATTTCTAGTCTTTGGAGAAATGTCCATATAATTTTCCAAAAGGCTGTACCAGTCGACATTATTTAAAAACAATATGGACATTATTTAAAAACAACTCAACTTGTTTTTAAATCCTGACTTAATTCGCTTATTAGTATATATGTCAACTGGGAAGGAGAGTCTAGTAGCAAACAAGCTCAAATTTGACTTTTGTATAATTCTCTTCTGTGATGAGCAACAGGAAAAGATGGGACTACTTGGCACCTCAAGTAGGTGTCTTGGCACCTTCCATTTAATATTTATATCGAAGGCTAAAAAAATGACTTTGCATTTCAAATAGATTAATAAAAACAGAGCAGCTGTATAGAATGTGAATGGTTGAAGAATCTTACTGAAAATTTATGAAATTTCTTTATGCTGATCTGGTACTAATGTCCCTCATTTTTCTGTTTCTCCTTCCCCATGTCCAGTGTAATTGTGTTTAATAAGGGGTATATTAAACAAGTCAATGGCCTGTGTTCAATAATGAACACTCTTCCCACAAATCATCATTGCAGCTGTGTTCACTTGCAGCTCTTCATCACATTAAAATGGTCCAGTTTATTTCTCCTAACTTTGAAGTTTCTTTTCCATTAAAAGGTCAAATTGGGTTAATTACCCCCAAACACATAATCTTTTGTGGAATTGTTTCTTTTCCCACTTTCCAAAATGGTGAGTTATGGCCCTCATTAACTGTGATTGTACGCCTGTGCTGTGTTTAATAAATACTTACATTGTAGGAATAGTTACCCTGAAAAGAAGAAATATTAGCCGTGAGATATGTCACTCACACCTGGCATGTAATAATTGCTCTGGGAAACTCATGAACCAGTGATGAAATAATGGTGGCTCCATTAATTACCTCCTCCAGTGCCCTTAGTCTAAGCATGCAGAGTGTTTCCTAAGAAATCCACAGAGAAACTTTGTGTGAACTCTGCTCTTCAGCCTCAATAATCAGGGTTTTCAGTGTCCCCAGCTCTCCTTGTCAGTCCCCTAATTGAGGAGCTGCCCTTCAAGGGAATTATGACCAGCGAGTTGCTCTTTTGGATTTTTGCTGCCTTTTTACAGTTTTGCATCATTGGGAGAACATCTTGTATATCTAGTGTGCCCAGACATTTAACTAATAAGATAATAGAAGGGATCATAAGAACTTATAATCAAAAGTAGATATTTTAGTGGTCAGTTTTTTATTTAAAATATTTTATGTGAAATTTTTTCATACAAAATGACTTTCCTAGTTTTACAAAAACACTGTCAGTACTTTTGGTAGAGATAGGATGGAATTGCATTTGCTTATGCATTAAAAGGAGCACACATATACATACATTGGATACTCTATGTTACATGTTGGTTTATATTTTACATATGGGATAATGCATCAGCATGTTATAAATATATTCTATATTAGGAATACACTATATTGTATTTTGTCTCATTCTATTTTTCCTTAGCGTCTAAGTTAGAGGGAAAGAAATTTGTTTTGCCATTTTGTCTTGTCTAAAAATGTGGCTAACACAGAAGGAGAGAGACAGATATAGAATGACTGCATTTATTTGCATAACATAAATATATATACATATATACATATTATGATAACAATATCCAAGGTCAAGCAAAATGTGGATCAGGAGGTCTTGCCAAAGGTGGAAACTACCACAAATGTGTAGGGAACAGAGGTTAGGTAAGACAGAAAGGAACAGTGGCCCAATGATTGTCGAAAGTCTATTACAATCCACAACATGTAAGAGAGGGAAGGGAGCTAGAGAGAGAGAGAAAGAGAGAGTGAGAGAGAAAAGAGAGAAAGAGAAAGAGAAAAGGGATGGAGAACCTGCCATGGAGGCAGGCTAGGGGAGGGGGGGGGTATCGGGGACATTGGTGGTGGGAGGTGGGCACTGGTGGAGGGATGGGTGCTGGAACACTGTATGGCTTTAAAACCAACATGAACATTTTTGTAATTGTCAAAAATAAAAAATAATAATAATAATAAAAAATGTGGCTAACAGAACTAGACACTCCTGTTGTAATAGAAAAACATTAAAAGCAAATGTGTTGTAGCACAGTGGATAAGGAATTTGTCTTGTGCACATATGACCTGGGTTCCATCTCTGGTACCCCATATTTAGAAGGATCTCCTGAACCTTCTAAAAGTGATCGCTGAGCAGAGCCAGCTGTAGTCCAGAAAGACACACACACACACACACACACACACACACACACAAACACATGCACCAAAAATGTCTATTAAATTTTAACAATAAATCATATCTTTTCTTTTAGGAAGAACCCACAGCACAAGATAGAATATAGACATGACGCACTTCCAAGTAAGTAATTTTACTTCAGGAAGCTGGGATGAAAGTGTTAAGTGATTCTCCTTTTAGGCCTAGATGCACTCTTCAGTTATTGGGAAGCATTTTTATTTATGCTATGGTGAAATATTTTAATTACTGATTTCAAACGTTTTCTTTTTTCCCCTTTTAGTAGAGGCACATGATGTGCAGTACTGTAATTGACGGCTTCATGCCTACAGTATCCTAACTCATCCACAACCATTGTGTCCCCGTCCCCCACCAGTGTTCCCTCCCTCCTCCTGCCAGCCCACCCTCTTGCTAAGCCCAGTTCCAAAGGCCAACTCTTAGGTTCTGTTGCCATCAGCCATTTGTTATTTCCTTTCTGTGTTTTTTTTTATATCCCACATATGAGAAAAAGCATTTTGTTCCTGTCCCTTTTCTTCAGCCTAACTTCACTTAACCTGATGCCCTCTAGTCCAAGTAGAGGCAGATTGCATGATTTCCCTTTTTCTAATGGAAAATTTCTGTATCCTTTATATAGCAAGTGTTCTCTTTAATCACTATCCAACAAGATAGATGTATCCTTGTGTGCGTTTTTTTGGAGACTTTTTCTATTGTTTGCAAGCACCTGAAAATAAAATCTCTACTTAGCCTAAATTATATTGAGAACTTACTGATGATGCTTTAATTAAAGAGCTCAGATCTAAGATGGATTTATACAGAATTTATTGTTTTGGCTCATCAATAATGTCACTATCAACTCAATTTCTTTTCACCATTTTTTCTATAGACGTGTCATTAGAACCCCAAGCTGACTTCTGTCTTCACCAAGGGGCAGTACTACCCTTATTCACTCACTGGGCCTTTATGCATCCTTATTTATATCTAAGGAGAGAGGAAGGGAATGAATAACTTTGACTCTTACTGTTCCTTCAAAAACTAATGAAGTTCACTGTTATTTTTTAACTGTCTTAAATGTATTCTTACTTTTAATCACAGTTTAGTGTGAACAACATCTATCTCTTGAGTAAAGTTCTCTTTTCAGAACTATACGGTTCGCAATAGAAACTGAGCCTTGAGAGAAAGGGAAAGAAAGAGGGACACAGATGTAGTCCCAAATCAATTATCAACGCTGTGTGCACCATTCTATTATACCTGCTGTCTCCTGTTTCCAGTGCTAATATTTCCCTCTTTAATACATCTTGGGTTTGTGCAGGTGTGCTTTACTGTAGATGCCAGTTCAAACATTCTTAACAATTCTATTTCAAACGTAAGAAGATTCTATGAGCTTTTATTAAAATCATGATATGGTATGGTTTTATTTCTATGGGTTTCATTTCTGTGAAAGTTACAGCTATGAAAAACTAGAATCATTGCAAATAGTTAAAATAAATTAAACATTTACTGACTTATCTGCAATTTTACTCATTTTATGCTCCCTTGATGTTCACTACCTATGATATTCTCTGTGTAGTACTAGGGTATTGTCTTGGGGTCTTCTGATATGATTTCTCATAGTTTCTCTAACACAGCAAGTTTCCTATTATAAGCTTTAAACTTTGTGTGGCAAGCAGTGGAATGGCAGAGTTTATACGAACTCTATGAGTTTCATCGCTTTAAATCCAGATGGTCAGATACGGTGTTATGTGCTTCAGCTTGCCCAGTGGGAGTACGCGTGCGTAGGGGTATTGTTCTTGCTGCCATTGCTGTTTGCCTCATTTGGCACAAAAGCATAGCCTTGTTAAAATAAAGACAGGACTTTTGTTTCTACTTAAGTACCAGTCATTTATTTCAGAACCCACTTCCGTAACTTCACATGATTCAGAAAATCACATTATAATCTTGATCAGTAAGTTTAACAGATTCAGAACATTTTTAAGGTAAGTAAAGTTTTGTGATTTCTGTGACCCCTTTATCCTGAAGGGTAGGAATGGCTTTCACTAAAAGTACTTTCAGTAATGAGAGAAAGAAGTAAACTCCATCTGGTTGCATTTTCTTCATGGGATATTTAGTCACTAATCAAGTTTGCTACAAGAGGTTTTGTTAATAGATTCCACAAAGATAATCACATGCAATTATTTCAGAGCCTGTTAAGTGTTAATGAAAGTGTCAGTATGCTATGTGAGCTCTGATTTGATCCCTTAGCACTGTAACAACAGCAGAAGTCTTAGAAGTACCATATCAACCACTAACAGAGAATCCAGAGTTGAATGCTAGAGCTGACTTTGCCGGTGACATGACTTCAGGTCTTCAGTTGCTTTCACTAAAGGCACAAAATTCTTGTTCCTGGGAATAAAATTGATGAAATTGAATGACCTGTATATTAAGTTCCATTGCAGATGACTTTATTACATTCTGAACCTCTTGTTAACAGATTATGAATGTAATGTAAATGTAATGTAATGTAAATGTCAAATGATCATTTTCTAGAATAAAAATATTTTTAATAGATTGAAAGGTAAATTTAAAAAATTAAGTGGAAGACTGGAATAATAAAACAACAGGTAAGGCAATTTGCCTTGCATACACCAACTTCGAGTTCAATCTCCAGTACCACATATGATCTCCCGAAACTTGTCAGGGTTGACATCTGAGCACAGAGCCAGGAGTAAATCCTGAATACTGCCAGATGTAGCCCCAAATCAAAGAGAAATAAATCTCTGTTTCAGCAAATGAACCTGCCCAATGGGTTTCTAAAGAAATGATAGATGGATTTAAACAGGATTCATAGAGGCTAAACGCCCCTTTCAGTTGGGAGGATTTAAATAAGTCATAATGCAGCAAATCACCGGCAGCCTAGTCATCAAAACTATAGATTTTAACTAGAGTTTCGATAAAACAAAGAGGTATTCACAGTTGCTTTATAAATGGTTTATTATATATCAATTCATCTATTTAACAAATTGTTTGTATACATATGAATCTTATACAACAGTTTAGTCTCAGAAGCTACATAGTAGGAAAAGTTAAAATAAGTAACAGCAAATTATCATTTAATCCTCTTTCTAGAAATCTGCAGTAGCTAGGTAGGTACTAAGTAAACGTATTCTTGCTCAAGAAAGACATTTTATATTAAGATTTCTAACCTTGACTGAGAGGTGATTGATTGACTTGTGGTATACCAAACTTCTGTTTTTATAGTGAAAAGCATTTCAGATGAAGACAGTGATAATACTGGGCAACCCAATGAGTACGATCTAAATGACAGCTTTGTAGATGATGAAGAAGAATATGAGCCCACAGATGAAGACTCCGACTGGGAACCCGAAAAGGAGGACCAAGAGAAGGAAGATGTGGAAGAGCTTTTGAAAGAAGCCAAGAAGTTTATGAAAAGGAAAAAGTGACTCTTCTCTGCAGCAATATATGCCTCACATTTACTCTTTATGGGAAAAATTTCAGGAAGCACTAAAATGATCATTATCTCCCTCACAGCACACACATGCCTTTTTATAGCTATCAATTTAATTTCAACTTTTTGCTGTGGCACATCGAAAAGTCAACCTTAGTGTTCCTTTGCTTTCTTTGCCCTACTTAAAAAGCATATGAAAGTGGGAGAAGAGAGATTATGCTTTTCATGTACTTTATATGTTGGTAATAAAGAGTAATAAATTGCAAAACACTTTGGTCTTTTTCTTTTTAAATTTTCTTTATTGGATACTAAAAGTAGGCAAATTATACCATGGGTGGGAAAGCATGTATCTCTCATGCAATTATTAAAGTAGTTCTTTAAGCTGCACCAGGCTTTAAAAATAATAGTAATCATATATATATATATATATATATATATATATATATATATATATATATATACACACTAGTTTTTTATGGACCCTAGATTTTCGTCATTTATTGACTACGCATTCTTTGAAGTACTGGAAAATTTGTATCACATAAATACTGAAGGTATGTTGACTAAACTGTAGAAAAGAAATACCATGCGGAGAGTATTATTTTTGTGTTCCAATATGTAATTTAATGTATATGATGATCTTATTTTAAAGATAGGAAAATTCAAGGAATTTTGTAGTATTTTTTTTTCTTTTGGGTCACACCCAGCGATGCTCAGGGGTTACTCCTGGCTCTGCACTCAGGAATTACCCCCTGGCGGTGCTCGGGGACCATATGGGATGCCGGGATCGAACCCAGGCCAGCACAGGCCAGCCTCGGTGCAAGGCAAACGCCCTACCTGCTGGGCTATCTTTCCGCCCCATGTAGTATTTTTTAAACTACAGTTCCTCCTCAGTTATTTTTAATCAGAATTTCCTCAAATAACATTAGGTTTTTTTTTGTCAGCTAAAAGTTCTAAGTTGCCATTGTTCAAAATTCTGACTTTTTATTTCAAGTAGTCCATTTAACTTTATGAAGTATATATAACTGTTTCTTAAAATACTCTAAGTCCTGTATTGCTCTTCATTGTAGATGACTTATGGTTTCTGAAATATAGTTTACAGTCTTCCATGACATTTAGGTATATATAGAGAAAGCAAAATGTACACTCAAAAATCGCTAAACCAAAAGTATCCATATTAAACAATTTCTGAAAAAAAAAATTCTGTCTAACAGCAAGACAGACATATTATTGTTTTCAAACATATTTTCAGGTTAGTTGTATAATATTAAAATTTATTAAAATGGTAGAAAGGACAAGATAAATATTAATCTATAGTATGTTACTTGGACTATGTCTCTGTTATCTGGGGACTCATTTTTCTCATTTCATATCCATCTAGTCTTGGGTTTTGCACAACTCAGTATTATCTTTAAATTACTCTCATGCCACCATCACTGACGTAATCCTTAAAGTGTGTTCTTTATCTATCTATCTATCTATCTATCTATCTATCTATCTATCTATCTATCTATCTATCTATCTATCTATCTATCTATCTATCTATCTATCTATCTATCTATCTATCTATCTATCTATCTGTACCAAAGGAATTTAAAACATGTGTACATAAAAACTCGCATGCTATGTCCATAGAAGCATTATTCATATTTACTGAAAAGAAGAAATACCTAAAATGTCCATGACTGTGAACCAAAAAGAAAAAAAGTGGCTTAAATGACCAATTTCCAATGGAGTGTGTGTGAGCTTTTTTTCACACCAAAAAGCAGTTCTTGGGTTCTGGACACCAGCAGGATATTTGAAATTTCAAGTCAATTTTGACAATCTCTGAAGTAGTGTCTGATTCCATAGGATAACGAGTCGGTCTCCCTACACCACCCTTCACTCTCATACTCTGCCCTCAAGACCGAGCTCTCTTGTGCTTCTGACCAACTTGCTAAAGACAAGAGATCCCTGGTACTCCTCAGACTTTAAGGGGCTACTTGCAAGACCAGATGTGTGTGGCTCTATCTCATTTGCTTTGTTCAAGAATTGCTTGGACTTGTTGATTGGATTTAGCTTTTGGAGAGCTAACTATAACTATAGTTATAACTATAAAATTTATGCAATTCCAAGGTTTTGGAGAGCTAACTATAGTTATAGTTAGCTCTCCAAAACCTTGGAATTGCATAAATTTTGAGACTTTATAATTGCTAACTATAACTATAGTTAGCTCTCCAAAACTTGGAATTGCATAAATTTTGAGAATCACAACTTCATATATTGTTAATAAATGGAGGACCTGATCACAATGGAAATCAACATGGATAGAGACTGGAACTTCTAGCTCATTCTACTACCAGCTTCCAAAGAGGGGACAGGAGCTAGAGGAACTAGAGGTAAAGTTCATTTGCCTGTGGCCAGTGATTTAGTCCGTCACACCTACATCATGAAGTCTCTTTAAACACACAGGGGACTTCAGAGAGCTTATGGAAGGTAAGTAAGATGAGAATAAGTTTAAAGATAATAGAGGTAAAGTTTAGCGATAATACTGAGTTGTGACAAACCCCAAGACTAGACGGACATGAAAAGTCCAAGTCAGTGGTTCCCAGGATACACTCCACTGGTTTGATTAATTTACTGGAGTGTCTCACAGAACTCAGAATACCCTTGTAGGTAGCATATCAACAAGTTATTATGATCTATAATTCAGAAATAGCCATAAAAAGGAGAGAAGCATAAAGGCAAGATATGGGGAAAGGATTTAGCACTTTCATGTCCTCTCCAGGGGCCATTTCTCCCCGGTACTTACTTACCTTCCATAAGCTCTCTGAAGGCCCCTGTGTGTTTAAAGAGACTTCATGATGTAGGTGTGACGGACTAAATCACTGGCCACAGGCAATTGAACTTTACCTCTAGTTCCTCTAGCTCCTGTCCCCTCTTTGGAAGTTGGTAGTAGAATGAACTATAAGTTCCAGTCTCTATTCATGTTGGTTTCCACTGTGACCAGGTCCTCCATTTATTAACAAAATATGAAATTACGATTCTTAAAATCTATGCAATTCTAATGTTTTGGAGAGTTAACTATAACTATATACATATACATTATATATATATATATATATCGGAAATGGATTTTTGCTGTCAGAATGATACATGTGTATTGCATTGTTATAGCTGTCAACACAATTGGGCCCCTGGAATAAACCCAGAGCCACAGAAGACCCTGGCAAGCTACCTGTGGTATACTCGATATGCCAAAAACAGTAACAATAATGGACCCCATTCTGAATGAATTGAGATGTTACTGGTGCCAGCTCGAGCAAGTCGATGAACAATGGGAAGACAAGTGACAAGTGACTAAAAGAACTGAAGTATTGGTACATGCTATAGCTTGGAATGAACCTTGAAAACATAAAGTAAAATAAACCAGACAAAATATCACATATGGGCTATTTATGTGAAATGTTCAACCTAGGCAAATTGATATAGAATTAATTAGTGGTTGGCTGGGGCTGGGGTAAGAGGAAAAGGGAAGGTACTACTGAATGAGTATAGGGTTTTTTTTTAGTTTTGTTTTTGGGCCACACCTGGATCACTCCTGGCAGGGTTTAGGGCACCATATGGGGAGCTGAGGGATTGAATTCGGGTTGGCTGTGTGCAAGACAGAAGCGCCCTGCCTGTTGTACTATTTTTCTGGGCTCTGTAGTGTCCTTTTTCAGTAATAATTTTTTTCTGAAATAAATGCTGCTCATTACAGATCTCTGTGAATATACTCATAGCCACTGTTTATATACTTTTTATTTTTATTTATTTACTTTTTGCTTTTTGGGTCACACCTGGCAATGCTCAAGGGTTACTCCTGGCTGTTTGCTCAGGAATTACTCCTGGCAGTGCTCAGGGGACCATATGGGATGCCGGGATTGAACCCGGTCGGCTGTGTGCAAGGCAAATGCCCTACCCGCTGGACTATCGCTCTGGGCCCCCACTGTTTATATACTTTTTAAAGTTAAATTTCATGGCATATGAAGTGCTAAACAGTGGCACTTATATTTTAGAAAAGAAAGCATTTTATATGAAAATTTATTTTGTAGAGAAATGTGATGGCACAGGGTAGCTTTTCATTATTAAGGATAGTTTTATATGCCTTTCATTATCCCCGAAACATTTTGCTTTTAAATATATAGTGAATTGACTAGAATAAAATGAAAATTTGCCATTTGTAGTGTTATTGGGGCTGAGACAAAGTACTGTAATCTCAGGCCTTCGAGGTGCAATTGGGCTTTAGCTAGTTGTGCTCAGAATTTATTTCTAGCCCATGTTTCCTGAGGAAACCATATACAGTGCCAAGGATTAAATGAGGAATATATATATATATATTCCTTGTTTGCTATATATATATGTTATATATATGTGACAATTTAGATATATTAGCCCTATATTATCTCTCATCAAGGAAATCCTTGATTTTTAAGAATTTTTAAGAGTGAAAAGAGTTCTTTTTTTTTAAAGTATTTTTATTATACCACCGTGAGATATACAATTACAAAGATATACAATTAAAAAGTTCATATTTGGGTTTTGGTCATACAGTGTTCCAGTACCCATCCCTCCACCAGTGCCCATCTCCTACCACCAACGTCCTGGTTGCCTCCCCCTCCCCCAGCCAGCCTCTATGGCAGGTTCTTTATTTATTTCCCTTTTCTTTCTCTTTCTCTTTTCCTTCCCTTCCAGACTATAGATTACAGAACATACATTAAAGGGTTGTCATGTGTATCTTTTTGCCTGTATTTAATGCTCTGTTCTAGGTTGGTATTAGTACTTTCGACAATTGTTAGCACACTGTTCCATTTTCTGTCTTACCTAGCCTCTGACTCCCACACGTTGTGATAATTTCCACCTTTGACAAGACTTCCTGATACATGTATCACTTGACCTTGAATATTGATATCATAATATGTACATATGTATTTATGTCATGCAAATAAATGCAGTCATTCTGTATCTGTCTCTCTCCCTTCTGGCTAATTAAGGGTGAAAAGAGTTCTAAAGTGCAAAATTTGAGAAACAAATCAGAGTGCCATTTAGTGGTTAAGAGAGTTATGATGGGATAACTCCAAAATCTGTGTCTTACCACAAGGAAGCTTTTCTTATGTCAAGATTTCTTGTTAAGTTACTCTCAAGGGTACTGGCTTCTGTGTTCCAGACTTTCAGAAGCTCTACCATCTTGTCGTTGCTTTATCTGAAATACCAGGCCTTAGTTATGGCTATGAAAGTAGCCATCTTAGTTATGACTATGAAAAGAAGGTTATAGTCTACTGAATGCTTCAAACTAGAACTGCCTCATCACTCCTTTGCAGTGTATTGGTAAGAAATAGGTACATTGTCTTGCTCACAAGAAGCAGTGTGGGAAGTACAGTCTTGGTGTCTAGGAAAGATGGTGCTAATACAGGCACTATGTAGAGTGAACACTAGTAATATCTACCGCATGAACAGAGGACTGGGTAATTTATAGGTTAAAGAGAGATGGGGACAAAACTTTGGTTGCCGCTATTCAAATGGTAGGAAGAGAAAGAATAATCTTCAGAGGAGTTTGAGAAACAAACATCTGCCGAATCACAGAAATTAAAAGTAGAGGGAATTTTAAACAGAGGAAATAGCCAATATTGTCACTTTGCTACAGAAGGGTCTTAAGCCTAAGTAGTGAGGCTGGATTTGGTTTTTGCACTTCAGGGAATTACTTGAATTATTACCTAAGGACTTCCACCGCTCTTCTACCTGCGTCGATTCATTTCCCTGCTAGCTCAAAATTTTCTGCTCTCTCCCTCATAGTGCAAATAAATCATCTGTGTTCTTACTTAGAACCAGTTCCCCAGACCCAAACTCACTTTAAGTTCTCAAGGAAACTGCTGATCCTTCCTCTCTTCTCCATTTGACTGGTCCATAGTCTGAATCATCCTCAGCAGCACACAAATGCAATAGTTCTTCCACCTAAAAAGAAAACTCCTCGACTTCACTTCTATAGTTTTACCACTCTTCTTATCCTGTCCCCTTAACAGAAAAATACTCCCAAAGTAGTGTCTATGATTGCTTACACCAATGTCACTTTTCCTTTTTAACTCCTTCAAATCAAGCTTTACCTCCTCTTTGGTCAAGAGCATCGATGAGCTAACTTCTAGAGTTGAGTAGTGACTAAGTAGTGACTAAGAAAACCAGTCCATTCCCCCTCTGGCATATCTCCTTTATTATTCAACAGTACACTTTGCTTCTGACAACAAATGTTTATCAAATGGGTGAGGATTTCAACCCCACCCCAACCCCCAGGAACGCTCTGGCACCAGAAAATTACTTTAACCTGGTTCTGACATCATCTTCCTAGAGATAAAATCAGATATTTTGTCCAGGCACTCGGGACAAAGACCTATAGATAAGCTTCTCTTATCTTAAAGTAACACAGGTAGAAGAAAAAGATTTTTGGTACTTTTGTCTCCAAGATTTGCTGAGGAGACTTCCAGATCCTATAGATGATTGTAAACCAACAGGGCTGGCAATCAATGCAAAGGCCCTAGGACATGGTGCTGTTTAGGTCCTATGGTGCTAGATGCTTAGGGGAAGGGAGTGCAGGGGTAGTACTACAGGAAAGCACCTAGGAATGCTTGGGAAACCATATGTTGCTGGGAATTGAACCACTGCACTATCTTCTGACCACAGATTGCAGGGTTTTTTTTTCCATGAAGAAATAGTGGAGAGAAAACAATGATATTGATTGCAATCACTGCAAAGAGATTTAAAGAGGAATAAGAACAGTTGGGTTTTATTTTATGTTGTATTATTTATTTAATCAGAACACATTGTATGCTATATAGACAGGACTGTAGAGTAGAAAATTTGAGTATTGGGAATATTAAGGAATGGGCATTTGTGATTCTGTTGACATTTTTGAATTTAAATTTGTTAAAATAGTGGTTTTCAATAAGCATGCATCAGAACCACCCATGAAGCTCTTTAAACACTCACCTGCTAAATCAGAATCTTTGATGGGACAATAGTATTAAATAAATGCCACTCCTGTTTCCTAGGCTGCTGGAACCTTGGGCAAGAACCATCTGAATTTGATATTACCTGTTTTGAATACCCTTTGCAGACAGAGATGCCACTCTGCCTGCTCTTTATAATCCTCCAACACTGTATTTTCTGTTATTGAGGATGAGATGCAGCTGAGAGAAAGCTGCTGGTAAAGGCAGCACTGTGAGCTCACCTGCATGTCTGAGAAAGTCTCTTCATCTTCAACAAAGAAAATCAGGCATCACAAAGGAAGACCTGTTATTCTGAAGTTTTGGATTAATCTGAGAGACTCATTTCTTATGAAGCACATGGAGGAGAGCCATCAACAGAAAGAGTGGCTACCCTTTGAAACCAGGGAGATAAGTATGGCACTTCCACCAGCACGAGACATCATTGAAATTCAAAAACTTCTTTAGGTGTGGGCTTATCAGCTCCCATGGGTGTTACATAGGTTTACAGCATCAGAGAGCTGCCTAGATGAGGTTGCTGTGGGTGACCTTGCACCCATGCTACCTACCATAGAAACTTCGTATGTAATGCAAAATTAGAAATGAACAAGCAAAGGAACAGGAAAAATAAATCTAACCAATGGGAAAATCTGAACTGTACTGAACAAATTGAAAAACCCTGATGTTAGAAAAGATGCGGTTGAAATAAAACTATTTAGAAGTGAGGAATAGAGTATTATACTACATATTAACTAATATGTCTTTGAAAAGCTAATATATAGTTTTTAATGTATATATTATAGAAATGAATACAAATAAGTGAACTGAGAAGGGTTTTTTTCTGTTTATTTTTTTTTGTGGCTCTTAAGCAGTGTTCAGGGAATCAAGAAGTGAGGCGACGCTAGCGCAGCACAAAAATAATGGTACACAACTGCATAAAAATAAATCCAAGGAAAACAGGACACCATTAAGTAAAAGCCTGATTAATATATTTTCCAAAAGCAGTAGACTTGATTAATAGCAGCATATGGATCGACTTAAAAATATGTTCTTGAAATGATTGATAAAAATAGGAGCTTGACTCAGAAAAGACAACTATTAGAAACAAAAAAGGGATGGAACTATAAATACGGGTGCAAGTGATGTGAACATTTTTGTGCTAATGATTTTTAATCTATATAAATGTATATCTTTCTATAAAATATAATTAACAGAAACTTAATTTATATTATAAATCTGCGTAGAACAATAATTACAGGATATATTGGAAATACTCTAAGACCTGCTCTTTTTTCTTTTTGCTATTTTTTTAATATTTTATATACCACAGTGAGATACACAATTACAAAGATGTTCATAAGATGTTCATATTTGGCTTTCGGTCATACAGTGTTCCAGCACCCATCCCTCCACCAGTGCCCATTTCCCACCACCAATGTCCCCGATTCCTTGCCCCCCTCCTAGCCTGCCTCTATGGCAGGTTCTTTATTTCTTTCTCTCTTTCTCTCTATCTCTTTCTCTTTTCCTTCTCTTCCACATTGTGGATTACAATGCATACATTAAAAGGTTGTAATGTGTATATTTTTGCCTGTATTTAATGCTCAGTTCTAGTTTGTAAGACCTGCTCTTTGGTACTGGGTATTACGAATGATAAATCAAAACTTTAAAGCATGTAGCAACAGACTAATGGAGGTGAAGAGTATACTTTTAGAAAGAAAAATGCAATGCTGAAAGACATTCTAGTGGTTGTCATTTCAGTGTTTATTTATGTCAAAAAAAGAGATTGTGCACTCCAAATGCATATGTTTTCATTAGTCATACTTCCATAAAGTGAGAAAGGAAAAAGCTATACAATCTATGTATGCATTTAGTGCAATGTTATATTAAAGTGTACAACTCCGGTTAGGGAGACAGTTCAGCAGGTTAGGCACTTGCCTTGCATGCATTTGACCTGGGTACAATCCCCTGGAACCTCATATAGTCCCATGAGCACAGCCAAGAGTGATTACTGAGTACAGAGAGAGGAATAAGCCCTGAGCACCCCCCCAGCCCGCTCAAAAAAAAAAAAAACAACCCAACTCCAAATAACATCAATTAAAACAAGACAAAAGAAATTCAGGTTGAAGAACCAAAGCCAATTAAGATCCCAGCAACTTCCATTCCAGTGCTTAAGTGGGAAGTGCTAAATATTTCCAAATTGTATCAATGCTAGCTTAATAAAGTATAGTTTTTGGGAATTCATTCTTTTCTGTTTGGAAAGAAAAAATAATTTTGATCCAAAACTGAGGTTAGCAAACTGTGTGCCTTGATGACATGCTGGAGAATGTGCCTTCTTTTGACTATATTGATGCCTAAGTACTAACTGGCAGGAGATAAAAGAGTTGCTTGGTCTATCTGACACCAATCTATCTTCCTTTTTGGTTTTTCTTAGACACAGCAGTTATTCCTTCTGATTAATGGTTGACATCTTAATATGACACTAATCACCTTAACTAATTATTCAACATGTCCCCCACCACAAGTGAGTGATGACCCTTTTATGACTTAGCAGATCTCATATAAATGTTTAGACTAATCAGTCTGCTATTTATGTAACCACTACCTAATTGGGGATATATGTTTTTGCTCCCTCAATTTTGTTTAAAACTGAGGCTCTATCTATTGTCCCTGCATAACAGTAAAATTATAAGCATTTCACCCAAGACATTCTAATAAGACAGAGCTCTGTCCCGTCAGAAGGGCAGGGTGAAGTAACTGAAACTCCCTGTACCCACTAACACAACCAGGCCCATCACCGCCACTTTAATTTACTCTAAAAAGCTTTGGGGCAGGGATTGCTCTAGTAATGTCAAATCATCCAGGGTCTACGCCAGGAGATATTCTGCTAGGTTTTGTGTCCTGGTTTAGTGCCGGCCCTTGTTTAGCAGAGCTGAATCCCAGCACTGCTGGGAGTTCCTGTTGAGACGCCCTCGACCGCCCGCAGTGAAGAACGACCACAACAGGATTCTTCTTAGAACGCGGCTTTACTGGAGCTCCTGAAGCTTGAAACTTGAAATGGCTAAAGGACCCTGACCCTCTGCGCCAGCTGCCTTTATACAGTGCTGGTCGGCGTGTCCATTTCCCATTGGCTGGCACAAATGGTGCGGGTCGACGTGTCCACTTCCCATTGGCCGGCGCAGGTCAGATGCGCTCCTACGAGCTCATACGAGCTGATGAAACATGCCCTGATTGGACAAAGCCCAATCACACCACGCCAGGGACTCTGCACATGCGCGTGGGACACAGGACCCTGCGCATGTGGGACACAGGACCCTGCGCATGCGCGGGACACAGGGCAGGAAGGCAACATGGCAGTGGGCAGAGTCCAGCACAAAATGGCGCCCAACAAGTTCCCAGTAATTCAGAGGCCCCTAGGGTGTCTCAGTGCTGCTGGGGTGGGGGAGTAATTAGAGTCAGGGGAAGGAGAAAGGTCCCTTCAAGTCAGAGACTGATCTCAGGCCCAGCACATGCAAAAGTGTACTCTGAATTATTCTCAGGCCCGTTTACCCACTTTTGGCTTGTGTGGTGAAGGTTGTCTCAGTCCCAGTGAAACACTGAGAATATGCCCAGGATCCCGTCAGCCAGGACCAGGCTTTGGCCCTAAGAGTTCACCTCTCTGACCTGAGTCGCCTGTTCAGTGCGTGTGAGCTCAAACTCAGCCAGTCCCATCAGGGCCCCTTCCTGTGAGTTGATACTAGGTAAGGACAGAGAGCAGGATCACAGTTGAGACCCCTGAAACTACAGCACGTTAGGGAATAGGTCTCCAAAGCTCTACTGCTGAGAACTCCGAGCTGCCTAGGTCTTAGATGGCGAATCCCGCCTTTGCTTCAGCTACCCCAGAATCCTGTCTGTTGCCTCATACAGAAAGAAAAAAAAAGAATACTTTAAATGACTACGTTAGTGTATAAATAAAATAAGTAATCAACACTATGGTTTTCATTTAATTAAGCAAAATTTAGTTGTTAATTACTGCGATCTTCTCATCTCTGTTTTCTCTAAAAATCCATAATTAGGGAGGCTAACTGAGGTGGAAAAAATTGAAAAGTCGGAGTTTATCTAATGTAACAGTTTATCTGATGAACTTTTGGCTTGTTATGGAGCAATGAGTCTCAAGGTGTTTTTTTCTGTTATTCAGGTGCTATTTCAATGTTTGAGGTCAAATATATACAGGTACTTCCTAAGGATAAAGAGTTCTGCAGATCTTCAATGCCTGGTACGCTGAGTTCTACACCTGTATTTATCTGACATGTTATGAGAGATTACAGTATAGCTTTTAAACTGAAGTTGGTAGTAAAAAAAGAAAGCTATAACTAATTTGTTAGAAAGAATGAAGTAAGCAAAACTGTATGTGTACATGGAGACTATTTGATCGCTTGATCACTTGAATCCCAGTTATTCATCGATTTGCTCGAGCGGGCACCAGTAACACCTCCATTGGACCCTACCACGTGCCAGTGCAGCCCAATGGCATCTATTATCAATAAAAATTATAATAATATTGAAAACAAAATAAAAGAAAGCTAATTTTCACTAACCCCTATCTCTGAAAATATAAAGAAATATTTTTTATCCTGTATTTTTTGGAATAAATATATTTTGTTCTTAGTAGATGAGTATTTTGTTCTTAGTAGATGAGTATTTTATTCTTAGTAGATGAGTAAATTCTTTTGTTATTGTTTCTTTGTTTTGTTTTTTGGGGGATCCATACTTGGCACTATTCAGGGATTACTTCTGGCTCTGAGCCCAGGGATTATTCCTGGCAGTGCTGATTGGGTCAAATGCAGGAACCAAAGTTGAGTCAGCCGTGTGTGCAAGGCAAGTACACTACCTACTATATTATGTCTCCAGCCAAGGAAATGTCTTCTTTACAGTAGAATTCCAGCTAATAAGTGGGCCATAATATGAGTACAAACAGTCACTATTTTCTGTTCTCCCAATGTAATAATTGATCCAGGCAAGGGACTATTAACAAGACATGAAAATTGCCCTACAGAAACCTACCAATAAGAAGATACAGCTTTATGAGAAGAAACTGATGCCACCCACTAATAGGAGGGAAGATTGATGATCTCTCTCTCTCTCATTTCTCTCTCTTCTCTCTCATCTCATCTCTCTCTCGCTCTCTCTATCTTTCTATCTATAGATATGTTCTTTTGAAACAATGATCTTGCCAAAAATGCTTTTTCTGAATATACCAAGTCTTTAAACCTACTTCTCGGTACACCAGAATTGAAGTGATTAGGGAACATGGTAATGATGCCATAGTGAAATAACAAGATAAGTACAAAATGTAGACTCTCCTACCAGGTCACAGAACACAAGAAAGAGAATGCCATAGTAAGATAATCAAGAGAGTACTCAAGATTCAGAGAAATAAATAATCATAACTCTTATCTAAAATGCTAGACTCCTGATTGGATCCTTGTTTGAAAAAGAATGCTCTAAAAAGATAGTTTTGGGTCTTGGAAAAAATTCAATACTAACTGAATATTAGCTTATATTGAGAAATATTGTTAATTTCCTAGGATACGAAATACCATTTTTGGAGGTGAGAATTCTCAGGCCATGCTCAGGGAGCCTGGAGCTGCTTCTAGTGATTTTCAACCCACCTCATACATCAGTGGTTCAGCAGTCTCAGGCTATGCAGTGTTGGGGACGGCAAGACAAACCCAGTGATTCTCAGAGGCCTTCAGGAGAACTACACCTGGTAGTGCTCAGGAGTCTGTTTGGTGCCAAAGACTGAACCAGTGTGGAGTATATGTTTTGCATAACCCCAGTACTATCTCCCCAGCCCCTAACAACAGTTTCTTTAGTCTGATAGAGAATATTTGCATTTGTAAATGACACTAGCTGAGGTATTTATTGCTTAAGTAGCATACTCATTCTACTTTGTTTTCAAATGGTTGCATATCTGTACATGCACAGACAAAGCAAATATAGCAAAAGTGTTAGTGAGGAATAAGGTGGAGAGTATCCAGATTTTTATGCTACTATTATTTTAATTTTGCATGTTTAAATTTTTCTTTAAAAATCTTATAACAAAATAAAGGAGGAGCTGGAGAAATAGTACAGAGTTTAGAAAACTTGTTTTGCACAAACCCAACCTT
>JAJIBD010007862.1:0-25026 GCA_021461705.1 Cryptotis parvus | reverse complement strand
ATCAGGCACTACTTGTTCGCCTTTCTTACTGCTGCCGTATTAAGGGCTCTTTCGGGGTCAGGAAAATAAACATTTTTGTTACTGGATTTGGCATACTCGAACACGCATTGGACAGCTTGCCAGGCTCTGCCATGTGGGCGCTATATTCTCATTACTTTGTGGGGATCTCTCAGAGGGGTGGTAGAATATTTATGGTAATTTGGAGGTAAATTGCAGTGGCCGCACTAGCAACGGGAAAGCTGGTTTCTGCTCTGCGGGGTACCTGTGTCTTAGGCTCAAGCATTCCTGGCTTGAATACTCTCCTTTGAAGGGTGGGTCTCTGCAGGGTGGGTCCTTGTAGGTTGGGTTTCTGACAAGCCGGGCTGGAGACTGGATTAATCTGTGGGCTGGAGACTGGATTAATATGCTGGGTGGAGATCTTACCAGCTGCAGAGTGTGGATTGTAGAAGATTGCTGCCAGCAAGGTGTGGGGGTTTCTCTGGGCTCCTCCGAGGCTCCATCAGGATGATGGACTCCGGTCGGAAGTTGCTCTCGTGGTCTATGGAATGCAGGGGGTTTCAACGGGGAAAGCTGGTTTCTGCTCTGCCGGGTGTACCTGTGTCTCACTGCTGGATATGACTTCAAAACTACAAACACCCCCCATATTTTAGTCTCTATCTCTGTGTACTATGTATGCTGTATACTCCCTAATGTTCAGTACCCAGATGAACTGAGACAATGTAAGCAATAGAGTTAAAAATAATAAATAATAATAAATAAAAGTATATTGATCTTAGCAAATATTCAAAATATCAATTTATTGTCATGTTATGACTCATACCAAAAATTTTATTCTATGATTGCTATATGACTTCCTCTGTTCTAAGTAGATGAGCTATTAGGAACAGTGAGATAAAAATAGCCAGTAAGGTACTAGCCTTGCTCACGACTGATCTTGGTTTGTCCCCTGGAACCTCATGTGATCCTTCAACAACTGCCAGTAGTAGTCCCTAAATGCAGGAGCAAACACTGGCCAACTCCGGTGTGGTCCCAAAGCTCCTCAATATTTTAATTTTAATTTTTTAAATTAAAAATTAGTATCCCACCCGCATGGCAGAGCCTGGCAAGCTAACTGTGTTGTATTTGACATGCCAAATACCAGTAACAATTATAGACTTCTTCATCAGGGTTTTCTTCTTGCCCTTCTGGGACCCCAATGATCCATATGTTGTTTCTTCTGGCTTCATCCCGATTATCTCTTGTTGTCTGTTCCGTAATTGTGAGCCCTATTTCTATCTTCTGGTGTTGTGTAGAGAATCTTTGGAACTCGTCTTCGAGATCACTAATTCTTTTCTTCAGTAGCTATTATTCTGCTATGATGGCCTTCCACTGTGTTTTTTTATTTTATTTACCTCATTTTTAATATCTGTCATTTCCCTTTTGCATTTTCCTCACTTCTTCTCTCATGTCCTCTTGTATTTTATTGATTTTGCATTCCATTGCTTCTTTGAATTCCTTTTGAATCCTTAACAGTTCTTTCAGAAATTCTTTATCAGAGAGGTTATACAACTCATTGGTATTGCTAGGCTCATCTGGACCAGTGACTTCACTCACAGAGCTTGATCGAATTTTGGGTTGCTTTATCATTATGACTATTGTAGGTTGCAAATGTGAGTTCTTGGGTGACTAGATAGTACTGTTAGTAGGTGTCTGGTCTGTTTGCAGAGTTTGGATGGGTGGCAAGGATGTAGGAACCAAGGTTCACTGGTACCTCATGCAAGGTAGGTAGTAAGAGGGTGTCGCGACGAGGCGGGCTAGCCAGTCCGGTGCGGTTTTGAGTTTTGGGATGTTCCCAGACGCGCAGGGCCCAAGGGTCGGTCCGAGGTGAAACCAAGGCAGTTTGCCTTGGTTCCCGTTGATGGAGTTTCCGCTCTTCCCTGGGGCAGCTTGGGGTCCACGGAGACCCAAGAATCACACACACACACTGGCCGACACCCACACACACACACACACACCTGGGGGTAGAGTGGAGGCGTTCCCAGAAGCGCAGGGACGAAGGGTTGGTCCGGGTGAAACCAAGGCAGTTTGCCTTGGTTCCCGTTGATGGAGTTTCCGCTCTTCCCTGGGGCATCTTGGGGTCCGCGGAGATGCAAGAATCACACACACACCTGGGGAGAGTGGAGGCGTTCCCAGAAGCGCACGGCCCAAGGGTCGGTCCGCGGTGAAACCAAGACCTCATTCCCATTACCTAATGAAATGGTTTGAGACTCTTTATGTCCCTGGAACTAGCAGATGCCCTTGGGCTACACTAGCATGTGACAGGATGCATGGATATGCTACTGGTGCCCTCTCAAGCAAATTGATGATGAAAGGAAAGACAAGTGATACAAGTGATCTTTTAATTAATTTTATTTAAGCACCATGATTTACAAAGTTGTTCACAGCACAGTAGTTTCAGTCATTCAATATTTCAAAACCAGTCCCACCACCAATGTGCCCCTACCACCACCAAAAACCCCTTGTTTCCCACCAACCTCATATCGATACCTGCTCCCTTTAACAGGCACTAATTATATTGCTTATTAGAAAATATATATCAGAATGGTATTTCTAAACTGATGATCTGTTACTGGGTTGCTACATGCTAGTTGGGCAATCTTGGATATTGCTTCACTTATGAACTTAATAAACAGAGTGGACTTCTACTCAATTTTTAGCAAAGATGTTTAAATTAATCTCTTACAAATGTTCAATAATCAAACCCCGCCACCATTGCAACTATTGACAACAATTATTTCAAATTTTCCCTACCTCTACTTAAGCCTATACTAAGCAGATACTTCATAATTAATTTTGTATTGTTTCTTAATACATAGTCTGCTAATACATGGAAGAGAAATATTTTCTTAGAAGGTTAATAAGGATTGTTCAATCTCCCAATGGAACAAACAGGCCATTGAATCTTTTGTATAAGAAATTAGTGCTATGATATGCTGTGACAGAGTGGCATGTGGCTACACATTTTGTTATTGGGTGCCTTATAATTACACCTGTACAATGTAATACAACATTAGTTTAATGGCATTCTTCATCTTCAGGTGTTGAGTTGGTGCTCCTCAGAAATTACACAGATTGTAACTGAGATATTCAACCATGATCTCTTTGGAGATTTATAGAGAAGTCTGTTGATCATGGCCACTGATTGATGTTATTTTGGTGCCTGAGGCAGTTCATGGGTGTGACCTCCAGATATTCAGCAGCACACAGAGATGGGGGGTCCCCATCCTTGAAAGCCTAGAGTTCAGTCACAGAAACCCACACACCTGGAGTTTTAGTCTAATTCACTCATGCAGAAGCCTGTCTGCCGCCTATTGGTCTCTGGAGATTTATAGTTTCTGGATCATGGCCGCTGGTGAGATTATTTTGGCGACTGAGGCAGCTCATGGGTGCTACCACTGGACCTTCTAGCCCCCAAATTTTTAAAAACTACATGAGCTATACTGATTGAAGTGGAGTGAAATATACTTGTTGAAGTGTCACTAATAGTAAGTTGTTCATTGAGAGCATAAATAATAGGGGTATTAATAAGGCTACTTCATTATGTAAAAGAAAGATGAAGAAAAAATACTCATTTTCATAAACACTGGGAGAAAGCTTGCAAAAAAGCCGAATATGCAGTAGAGTATGGAGCATAAAATTAGTAGAGAAAAATAAAAGCAATGAGACTAACATTTGTAGGCCTTTGACAACATTCAAAATGCTTTCTCGTCCATTGTCTCATTAATTTTTTTCATCAACTATATACAGGAAAGTCAATGAATTGTACATAAGCACTAGAATTATTCATAAGCATAGAGATTTCAGATTATTTTAAATGGCAATTAGGTATGAAGTAAATGGTATTTGCCCATATTTTCTGTTTAGTAGGAATAAATTCTGGGCAAATTTTGTGTTATTTCTAGGGAAATAATTGCGAAACATTCAGTTGACTCTCTCCCCTTTGTTTTCAGTTCACAATTATCATTTCTTAAAGTGGGTAGACATCAGTGCCCTTTTTGGCCTCATCCCACCCAGTGCCACTTGCATTATTTTTTTATTTGAGGCACTGTGACTTACAATGCCATTAATGATAGGGTTTCAAGCATGCAACAGTCTACCACTCCTTCCACCAGAGTATCTTCTTTCCTCTGTTATATTTTTTAACTATATTACTTTCAAAACGTCCTGACTCTTTTTATTCCTGCCTGATGCCTCTGGATGTGCACAATTATTATTTACACAAGATCATTATTACTATATAACAGAAATGGAACTGTATTTTATCACTGCATTGTGAAATGCAAACTCTTGAATAAGACATGTAAGGCCTTTTGTGTTTTTGCAAACCAGGTTTCCAGAAATTTTCCTTGCTCAGATAACACAGAATGAATAAAAAACAATGGAATAACCCAGTGTTCAGTAAATCATATGTGTTGCCAAACAGCCCTTTCTGTGTTGTTCTCTCTCTTTTTTGACTTAGTAACCATCTGGGTATCTAAAGAGTGAAAACTTAGAAGTTGTCTGCTAACCCAGTCATTATGATATCTGGAAATCCTTTCTAAAGAACTTTTTTGTAACTGGCCCAAACTGCCCCACTAATCTTATCTTATATTGCTATTGCTTATTATATTTCCCCTCATTGAATTAGTAAGCAGTCCTGTTGCAAATAATTATTGAATACCAACCTTAATTAAAATATTTTTCTGAGACAGAATATAACATTAAGCAAACCATTATATTTATATATTTCCCTAAAAACCTTAAAAAGGAAAGTAGGAGAGGATTAGAAGCAAGTACCAATTCAATATGATACTTGAGTGAAGGGTATTAAGGGTGTTGTATGATCTTATTTTAGCATTTTGTACTTAACCTCATGCAGTTCTTTTTTACTATAGTTCCTTAGTAAGCAAAATTATGCCTCTATAATTCTACTTTCAGTGCCAGTCCAAGCCATAAAATTCATGTTGAAAAAATATACTTGTTTGTAGGATAAATGAATGAATAAAAAGGCCAAAAACTGTACCATCTGAAAGGATTGTTTGGCAATCCTCATTAGTCTTAAGCAGTATTTTTGAATCAGGGGGTTTTGAAGCTTGAAATTTAGATTTCAGTTTGTGCTAACTTTTCTTGCTTGCAGAGAAAAAAATGTCAGATACCTTTAGACATTTAAAGACTATTATAAGGATGGTGCTGATGCAAATTTGGTAATTTTGTCCAATCAAATCTAAACTGAGGTAATATCTCCCACCCCATCTATACCACTTGGTCCCTGTTTCCACCAAACTAACCTTATTTCAACCTTGGTAACATTTGTTAATACATCTCAGCAGATAGTTTCTCTAAATAGTAACTTGAATAGGTTGCTTGATTTCTCAGCATGTCTTCCACTAAAAATAAGGTCATCATTACTCTCTTTATTCTTCCAATTTGCCATGATTTTTCTCCTTAGTACTTATCCATATCTGGTATATGTTTACTAAATAGGTGATTAATTTTCTCCATTATTTGAATTTAAACTCCATGCACATAGGGGCTTTCTCTTATTCAGTGCTGAATGACCACTGACCTGAAAAAATGGTATATGTTAAATTAGCACTTATTGAATTATGACTGAGAGAAAAATCTGAAGAGTTTGTTGAATACTGTAAAACACCAAAAGCTAATGAACAAAACCCAATAAAGGTAGAAAAACAAAGTAGATTCTGTTTTTCAATGGAAAGAGATCATTTGAATTGATGATCCTTAATGAAATTTTGATGCTTATAGTGTTCATGAATATTTAGAGACAAAAGAATGTGCCCCTATTTAATGTGACCCTTCACCTTTTCCTGGTTGTTGGGGCGCTCCGCGCGGGTCCCCCGACAGTGCCGGGAAGCGAGTTCCCTTCTACCTCCGAAGCCGGCGAGGAATGGATGAAAACTCAGGAATCCGATGCAGTTTTAAAAGGCTTTACTTATCACAGGTTCAGGCATACAAATCAGCAAAAAGGAAAAGCCCGGTGCTTAGGATTCCAGGTTAGAACCCCAGCTACGGGTAGGCCAAGATGGCGGCCACCACATGTAAAGGCTTTGTAAAAGGGGAAGACAAGACTTCCAAGAAGGGTGAGCGCTCACAAAGGGAGAGCCCACAAAGAAGCGCATGAGAGAGGAAACCGCTAATTTATACCCCTGCAACTCAGACCTTCCTCCCACTGTTATGGAAAGCAGGGAGGGTCAAATGCCCTTAGGTAATCCCTCCCTGCACCTCACCTAGGCCCTTTAGTATGCTAATGTTTTGAGCCAAGATCTGCCTGGAAATGCCTTTATAGGGTAGAGAAGGAGGTTTCTGAGAAGGCATGTCTCTGTACCAAAGACTAATACTAATTCCAGTTAAATATTTCTCCATGCCTTCACAAGTCTCTTCTACTTCATTGTAGTTTTATATTTTAGTTGCCTTTGAGTATATCAGGGAGCCATGCTTGTTTGCTTGGAAGCAAACAGCATTTCTCTCTGGTCTAATTACTCAGGGGTCCCTGCGTGGCCAGGCTAAATGCTGGTAAGATCTAGCTAGTCCCACGATGATTGTGGTAGCATGGGAGAATATTTATACCAGCTAGTACAGCAGACTGCGCAGACATGGGGCAGGAGCTGCTAATGGCTCTCCCTGTGACCAGCAACTCACGAGGCGCCCGGAGGGGATGGTGGGTTCTAGCCCTGGCCCACCATCCCAGCAGAGCCTCGCAACAAGCCAGACGACCCTCCACTCCATGAGGGCCTCCATTTTCCACATCCAGACTTCTCTCTCGTCAGACCTCCACCCAGCAGACCAGCCTATCAGCGCCCGGCTCATCGAGATCCACCCTGCAGCAGTCTTTCTTAAATCCGGCTCAGGTATGCCGGTCCAGAGACTTCGCAGACATGGGGCAGAGCTGCTAATGGCTCTCCCTGTGACCAGCCACTCACGAGGCGCCTGCGAGGGATGGTGGGTTCTAGCCCTGGTCCACCATCCCAGCAGAGCCTCGCAACAAACCAGACGACCCTCCACTCCATGAGGGCCTCCATTTTCCACATCCGGACTTCTCTCTCATCAGACTTCCACCCAGCAGACCAGCCTATCAGTGGCCAGCAGTTCATCAATAAATGCTGGACTTAGAGATGCCTACAAGACTATGCTATCTGCATGGCAGAGCCTGGCAAGCTACCTGTGTTGTATTTGATATATATGCCAAATACCATTAACAATTATAGACCTCATTCTGGAATGGATTGAGGCTCTTTATGTTCCTGGAACAAGCAGATGCCTTGGGCTCTACTAGCATGAGACAGGACATATGGAGATGTTACTGGGGCCCGCTCGAGCAAATCGATGATGAACAGGAAGACAGTGATACAGTGACAGTACAGCATACATGGTCAGATAAACTGCCACATTTAGACTACCCCCTTATCTACGAAGTGATTTGCAGGAGGTAATCCAGAGCAGATGCAGCACCCCTTAGGAGTCCTGCAACATTTGGTCATTGATGTGTAGCATTTGGGACACAGATGTTGGCAAAATTTATAAATTTAGTTCGAATGTTTGCCCTACTCTGCACTAAATTGTCTCCATTCCATCATTTCTCAACATTATTCATAATTTTTAATTATTGAAATTCTTTAAGAGAATTTAAGTATTTTATCTTGGCTTTAATGTCTATGCTATAGACATTTTTGCATTTATGTATCCAAAAGTTTATGCAGAGAGATATTTATGCATTTTACATTCTTACTATCAGGTACAAAGTTTATCAGAACTTTCCATTCCCTTGTGTTTTGAGGCATTCTAAAATGCCTCATAGAAGGTGCTGTTTCTTTGCATTGTTGAGTTTAATGCATGGCATGGATTACTAATCATATAAGTTATTATCTAATCATATAAAATTGCATATATTATTATAAATATCATATTAAATTCAATAAAGTAATGCTGAAAGAAAAATTTATGTGTCTTTTTTCTGATAACATTGAATATTTTGCATTATAAAACCTCTTAATGGCATGCCTTGAATTCTTGAATCACCTGTCTTCCCATTGTTCATCAATTTGCTCAAGTGGGCACCAGTAAAGGGTCCATTCATTGGGAATGAAATCCATCTTTGTTACTGTTTTGGCATATTGAATACATCACAGGTATCTTGACAGGCTCTACCATGGCTCTGAGTTCATCCCAAGGGGGCCCAGTCTTTTCTATGTCAGACCATCAACAATCCAGGGCCCACAGGGCAGAGCCCTGGGTGTAGACAAGCCTGTCTCCTGTATGCCACCTGCTGATGCAGCCGGGCACTGCAGCCACACCTGCAATACCTCAAAGGGCAGATGCCTTGAATTAGTTGGTAAAAATACAGACATTTGTTGAAATGGGAATCTAAGAATAATTTAAACTATGAGTTTCTAGATTAATATATTTAATCTTTTACAAGGAAAATTTAAAACAAGCATGCTAACAATTTCCCAACCTAACTTCTGCTTTTAAACAGTTTCAATTTTCTACAATCTCTTAGATTTGATTGTAGGGATCACTTGTCATATTCTCTCTGTTTATTTGCTTCCTATAGCCAATATAGAAAATGCTAAGATCCCTTTTTGTTATCTTCCTGCCAACAATCCATGAAGAGCATCAGTCATGTATTTCCTACATTAAGGGTTTATCACTATTGAAGTGACTTTTAATTGAGCATATGATTTTTGTGAATTAATTATATGTTTTAAGCTTATGCTTTGTAAAAGGTACAGAATATGAAGCGAACATATTAGAAAATGTAGCCTAATAAACTAATCACTATCCAAATAAAATACCTGATATTAAAAAGGAATTTATGACATAATCTCTTAAGAATAATAGAATTATGACATTACAAATGGGACAAATTCTTTATTGAGGTGACATATTTAACAAGTTTTTATATAGACTTGCAATAGCACTACACCACTCCCATTTCAAAATATCAGTTATCTGCACTATTGTCCTAAGATTCTCACCCCTTCCCCAGTCTTTGTAGTCAAGCTGTTGACAATATCTCTGTGATGACTTTTTTCATTGGAATCTATCTAATTCCTTTTTAGGCTGAGTTATACTAAACAAATAAGTCTCGACACCCACCCCTGCAGAAGTTTTTTTCAATCTGACCCAGGTATGCTGATCCAGAGACTTACAGACATGGGGTAGAGCTGCTACTTGCTCTCTGTACCCAGCCACTCATGAGGCGCCCGGGAGGGATGGCAGGTTCTAGCCCTGGCCTGCCACCCCAGCAGGGCCTCACAGCAAGCCAGATAAACCCCCTACTCCATAAGGGCCGCCATCATCCACATCAGACTTCCCTCTTGTCAGAACTCCACCCAGCAGCAGATGAGCCTATAACAGCCCGGCTCACGTGGCCAAAAGCGGCTGCACAGTTCATCAATAAATGCTGTATTTAGAGGTGACTACAAGAGTATGCCACCCACACGGCAAGCCTGGCAAGCTGCCCGTGTTGTATTTGATATGCCAAATACCAGTAGAAATTATATTAGGTCATTCCCATGACCTAATATAATTATTATATTAGGCCATTCCCATGACCTAATATAAGGAACATTTAAAATAAGCATGCTAATAATTTCCCAACCTTACTTCTGCTATATTATATCTCCATGACCTAATCACTGTATCACTGTATCACTGTCTTCCCGTTCATCGTTGATTTTCTCGAGCGGGCACCAGTAACATCTCCATATGACCTATATCATGCAAGTAGAGCCCAAGGGCACCTGCTTGCTCCAGGAACATAAAGAGTCTCAAACCATTCCATCAGGTCATGGGAATGAGGTCTATAATTGTTACTGGTATCTGGCATATCAAATACGACATGGGTAGCTTGCCAGGCTCTGTCGTGTGGTAGCATACTCTTGTAGTCATCTCAAAATCCAGCAATATTAATGAACTGCATGGTCACAGCGGCGCGAAGCCGGGCTATGATAGGCTGGACTGGTGGGTGGAGTTCTGAGGAGGGGGAAATCTGGATGTGGAAAATGGAGGTCCTCATGGAGTGGGGGTTGTCTGGCTTGTTGTGAGGCTCTGCTGGGGTGGCAGGCCAGGGCGACTAGAACCTGCCATCACTCCTGGGCACCTCATGAGCGTCTGGGCAGAGTGAGAGCCAGTAGCAGCTCTGCCCCATGACTGTCTCTGGATCAGCATACCTGGGCATGACCTAATATAATTATCTATTATATTAGATCATTCCCATGACCTAATATAATTGTCTGAGGCTCTTTATGTTCCTGGAGCAAGCAGATGCCCTTGGGCTCTACTAGCATGAGACAGGACATATGGAGATGTTACTGGGTCCCGCTCGAGCAAATAGATGATGAACAGGAAAACAGTGATAGATAGATATCTACCATCTAGTATGTTTGTTTTTCCATATGACTCACTACATTTGGTATGATACTCTACAAATCTACCCAAGCTGTGGCAAATTGGAAAACTTTATTATTTTTAATCAATGTTTAGTATTCTTTTTTTTGTCTATGTATTACAATTATCTACTAATGTGTTATTTGGAGTATGTTTTCTAGATCTTGACTATTGAGAATGATATTGGCATGAACATAGATGTGATAATATTACAGTGGATTAATGTTTTGGTACTCTTGGGATTGATGCCCAGGAGAAGGTCTCATGGAAGTTCAATTCTGAATTATCTGAAGTGTCTTCACAGTTTTCATAGTCACAAAAGTTCTAATAATAGTAAATGAAGATTCTTTTCTTCTCTATGTCACTCACTATCACTATCACTATCCTCCCGTTGATCATCTATTTGCTCGAGCGGGCACCAGTACTATCTCCATATGTCCTGTCTCATGCTAGTAGTGCCCAAGGGGATCTGCTTGCTCCAGGAACATAAAAGGCCTCAAACCATTATATGAGGTCATGGAAATGAACTAATATAATTGTTACTGGTATTTGGCATATCAAATACAACACAGGCAGCTTGCCAGGCTTGCCGTGCAGGTGGCATACCCTTGTAGTCACCTCTAAATATAGCATTTATAGATGAACCGTGCGGCTGCTTGCGCCGCGTGAGACGGGCTGTGATAGGAAGTTGCTGGATGGAGTTCTGATGAGAGGAAGTCTGGATGTGGAAAATGGTGGCCCGATGGAGTTCGGGGGGGTCATCTGGCTTTTTTGTGCTTCTCTGCTGGGGTGGCGGGCCAGGGCTAGAACCCGCCATCCCTCCCGGGCGCCTCGTAAGTGACTGGGCACAGGGAGAGCAAGTAGCAGCTCTGCCTCAGGTCTGTAAGTCTCTGGATCAGCATACCTGGGCTGGATTGAAAAAACTGCTGCAGGGTGGGTGTCGATGATCTGGACTGTGATAGGCTGTTGCTGGGTGGAGTTCTGATGAGAGGGAAGTCTGGATGTGGAAAATGGCAGCCCAATGGAGTGGGGTGGTCATCTGGCTTGTTGTGCGACTCTTCTGGGGTGACGGGCCAGGGCTAGAACCTGCCATCCCTCCTGGCTGCCTTGTGAGCGGCTGGTCACAGGGAGAGCAAGTAGCAGCTCTGCCCCATGTCTGTAAGTCTCTGGATCAGCATACCTGGGCTGGATTTGAAACTGCCAATGTGTATTGTTTGCAATATTTATTATATGGCCATTCTCAGTAGTGTAAGAGGATATATCATTTTCATTTTTTTTGCATTTTCCAAATAATCGGCGTTATGAGTACATTTTCTTATACCAATGGTCCATCCATTTTTTAAAGGGCAGAGAACAGGGAATTTGGTTCACACCTCATGGTATACAGGGACCATTCCTGGATCTGTGCCCAAGGGTCACCCCCTGCATTGCCTGGGGGACCATATGTGGTGTTCTTTGCAACAATCTATTGTATACAAGCAAAATATTCTAACTGTGTGGGGCCACTAGGGTCCCCAACAATATCAGGAAACAAACTCAGGTATCCAGCGCAGTTCCAAAAGGCTTTTACTAATTACCAATAAAACAAGTTCTGCAATCCAAAATAATGGGATTCCCTAGGCCTCTAGCTCTTGGTCAGATCGTAAACCATGACTTGGGTCCAAGTATCCCACCAAAGCGGATCCCAGGATCCCAGTACTTAAAGTCAGTCCCCTTATTTATCCAAAAGTAATCTTATCTTCAGGGAGGGTAATGTCAACAAAGATCAATGAATCAGCTTCTAGCAGTAAGTAGTGTGGTACCATGCTAGGGTGCTACCATACTTGTTTCAGGTCTAAACAAATGATTATGCCAGGGACTAGATCCTTTCTCTGAGATTATCTCTTATGTCAAAACACTGGAGAGAGAGAGGGAGGGAGAGAGAGAAATAGAAAGAGAGAGAGAAAGAGCTGGTATAAAGACATACATCTCAATGGATGTATATTCGTGGGGATAAACACATCATAATTTCATGGATTTCATGCAATCTAGATGGTACCCACAAGGACCATCTATTTTCTGTTCTGCACCAAGGTGATTCTGAGTGTCTTGTCTTCTGTTTACTGATAGGGTCAAGCTCTCCTGCCTGAGAGCAAGGTAGCACGATACTTCCTTCAATCTAAAATGATAGTCTCAACATAGCCAGGGTGGTAGTCTCCTGGTAAATTTTAACTGTCCCATGCTGGAACCAGTGGGTATAAAGTGGAGCTGTGCCCAATGTGGTAACATTGAAATCATAGTAGAGATTATAGTAATGTTTCAGAAGTTACTGATTCAGAGTTAAAATGTAACTACCATACCCTCCATCAGTGTTTACACAGAAGAGAGATCACATTAGCATGAGCCCTGGCTTAAGAACATGTAAATAGTTTAAACTGTATCACTGTCTTCCTGTTCATCATCGATTTGCTCGAGTGGGCCCCAGTAACATCTCCATATGTCCTGTCTCATGCTAGTAGAGCCCAAGGCATCTGCTTGCTCCAGGAACATAAAGAGCCTCAATCCATTCTGGAATGAGGTCTATAATTGTTACTGGTATTTGGCATATATATCAAATACAACACGGGTAGCTGGCCAGGCTCTGCCGTGCAGGTAGCATAGTCTTGTAGGCATCTCTAAGTCCAGCATTTATTGATGAACCGCACGGCCGCAAGCGGGCATGCGAGCCGGGGCGCTGATAGGCTGGTCTGCTGGGTGGAGGTCTGACGAGAGAGAAGTCGGATGTGGAAAATGGAGGCCCTCATGGAGTGGGGGGGTCGTCTGGCTTGTTGCGAGGCTCTGCTGGGATAGTGGGCCAGGGCTAGAACCCACCAAAAAGTTTAAACTGTAAGTGGATTAAACAGCAAAGCTCCCACCTAGCTAGGCCTCATCATCTAACACCTAACCACTAGCCTATATCTCCAACCCCCTAAATAACACATTGCTGTTGCTGTTTGAAAAAGTATATGTTGAACTCCTCTCCCCATTGTTTGATGACTTTCTTTTGTTTTATGTTAGTAGGTTTTTAAATATTTTATATATACTGGAATTAGCTCTTTATCCAATATAGGATTTCAAGATATTTTCTGCATTAAGTAGGGTATTGCATAAGGTCATGGGAATGAGGTATATAATTGTTACTGGTATTTGGCATATCAAATACAACACAGGTAGCTTGCCAGACTCTGCTGTGCGAGTGGCATACTCTTGTAGTCACCTCTGATCTCCAGCATTTATTGATGAGCCACAAGGCCGCCTGTGGCCGTGCGAGCTGGGCTGTGATAGGCTCTTCTGCTGGGTGGAGTTCTGACAAGAGGGAAGTACGGAGGTAGAAAATGGCAGCCCTCATGGAGTGGGGGGCAACTGGCACTTGTGAGGCTCCACTGGGGGGGCAGGCCAGGGCTAGAACCCACTGTCTGGAGCAAGCATATGCCGTTGGGCTCTACTAGCATGAGACAGGACATATGGAGATGTTACTGGTGCCCATTCAAAAAAAATTGATGATGAACGAGAAGACAGCGATACAGACAGTGATACAGTGAAGTAGGGTATCTTTTATTTTTTACCATGATTTTCTAAAATTTGGTGGGACGGAGAGTGCCCTACTGCCAGTGCTCATGTCTTACATCAAGGTCTATGCTCATAGAGCACTCCTAATGGTGTTCAGGATACCATATGTAGTGCACAAGAGCAAATTGGGGCCAGTCGTGTGCAAGATGAGTGTCTTTTCCCCTTTACTCTCTCACTAGCTCAATTTTAACCTTCATTTCTTTGGTCTTGCCCATTTTCTTTTTTCTGTTTTTTTTTTTCAGTGGAATGATATTGAAGATTCATTTAATATCACTATTGTAAAGAGTTTTAGTTGTGTTTGCCTTGATGTGAATAATGAACTCAGGTGTGATATCAAGATCTTCATTTACTGTGTATTAATTTTTGCATATGAATTAAGACAAAGGTCTATTTTCTTTCCTTTCCTTCTATTTTTGTTTCATGCAATTCTTACAAGTGTTAGTTCTATGCCTTTCATGAATTACATATTAATTTTGATAAGGAATAACTCTCCAAATTATTATGGATAGGGGGCCAGAAAATAGTACAGAAAGTAAAGTGTTTTTCCTTTTGTGACCAACCTGGGTTCAATCTGAAGCATCCCATATGCTCCCCTAAGCACCACCAGGAGTAATTCCTGTGTTCAGAGCCAGGAATAACTCCTGAGCATCACTGGGTGTGAACTAAAAAGCTAAAGGGAAAAAAAAACATAAAATTTGGTAGGGGTAGGATGCCATATTTTACAATATATTTCTTCCAGTTTATGAACAAGAAATACATTTCAATTATTTGTGTCTTGTTTGCTTTGATAGTTTTTTCAGCTTACAGTTTTACTATGTATTTTATTTCCTTTGTTTCATTTAATTCCTATTTGAGTATTTTCTTTTTTTTTTTTTTATTTTATTTTATTTTTTTTTATCTATTTTTTTTATTCTTTATTATACCACGTGAGACATACAATTACAAAGGTGCAATTGGTTCTGTAATACAGTATTCCAGCACCCATCCTCCACCAGTACCCCATTTCCACCACCAATGTACCCCAACCCCTCCCACTCACCCCAGGTTTAATAGCAGGTAGCCCTGCTTCCTCTCTTTCTCTCTATCTCGCATCTCTCCCTCTTCTTTTACACATTGTGGCTAGCCCTGCAGATATTTATTTATTTATTCCACCTTTTTTTTTTTTTTTTTTAAGTATTTTATTATACCACCGTGAGATATACAAATAAAAAGATATACAATTAAAAAGTTCATGTTTGTGATGTCATCCTTTTTTATTGGTTCTAAGTGTTTTCATGGAATTTATTTCTATGAATTTTTTATCTTATAATTATTCATGTCATAACATTTGTTAAATACCATGACCTTCTTTAACTACTGTGTTTAGAAAAGAAAAACATGTATTACTCCTTTGAACCTGATTGACAATCTCACAGGATAAAGTATACTTGTTCTGAGAGCTATTTTATTTTATACATTAAGTACATCTAACTCTTCCCTTCTAATATATAGGCTATCATTTGAGAAATCTACTATGACTTTTATAGACTCGTGTAATTTTTTTCATTATGCAAGTAAATTTTTTATTTATTTTTGATGCAATTAGTCTTAAATCTCTATCTTTCATTCTTTAATTCTTAATTACAATGTGTCAAGTGTTCTGCATGGGCTTATTTTATTTGGAACTCTGAATTTCCTACGTTTGGGTATAAGGTTCAATCCCAATATTGGGGCAGGAGAGTTGTGACTATAATTACTCTCATTAAGACTTCTTCCCTCTTCTGTTTCTAGTCCTTCTGGGCCTCTAATTTCATATATGTATGCTGTTGGAGGACATGTTTAGCTAAACTGGGAGTTTTGTTGTTTTGCTCACTCCCAGCTTAATCTTATTTAAGCCAAGGTTCATTCTAATGAGATCTCTCTTCTATGTAAACACTGCTAGAGGGTGTGGCAGTTACAGAAGTCACCTTGATTGAATAACTTCTGACTTATACATCTCCTAAGACTTCTATGTTTTCTAGATTGGGCAGAGCTCCTCTTTATGCCCACTGCACCCAACGTGGGACAGTTAGAATTTACCAGGAGACTACCACCCTGGCTACGCTGAGACTAAAGGAAGACTATAGGAAGGATCATACTAGTTTGCTCTAAGCAGGCGAGTATGACCCTTTCAGTACATGAGAACAAGATACTCAGAATCACACTGGTGCAGATAATAATAAGGACCTTGTGGGTACCATCTAGATTACATGAAGCTCATGAAGTTAAGATGTATTACTTTATATCAGCCCCCTCTCTCCAGTGTTTTACATAAGAGATAATCTCGGGATTAGTCCTTGGTGTAACCTTTGTTTATACCTACAATAGGGTGTGTGGCACTACACTCTGTTTAGGGTTCTTTGTTGGCATGACAACCTCCCGATTGGATTACTTTGGTGTATATAAGGGGCTGACTTGAGGCCCCTTCACCTTTTGCCTTTTGGTTCCTCAGCCTTCAGCTTTTGGCTCCTGTGGCTTTTGGCTTTTGGCTTTGGCCTTTTGCTCTTTGGCCTTTTTGCTCCTTCTGGTAGGACTCAGCTTGGGTGAGATCCTCTCTCTCTTTTGGTGGGAGACTTAGGCTCTTTTGTATGGTCTAAGTTCGGACCAGAGCTAGAGTTTGTTCATTATATTGGATTGCTGTGGAAGAGCTTTTGTACTATTAAAAGCCATTTTTTGGAACTGCACCGGATTGGTGAGTTTTCATCTGCTCTCCCAGCGTCCTCGGAGGTAGAAGACAACCTCTGTTCTGACACTGTCAGGGACCCAGGCGGCGTTCCCGACAGTATGCCACATAGCTCTATGATGTTTCCTTCATTGCTTTTCATTACCCTGTTCCTGCCAAAGGGTTTTCCTTAAGTATATTGATTCTTCTATTCTGTCAATTTGTTGCTTTTTCTCCTCCTTTTGCTTTTGTGGTCTTCAGTTCAGTGACTTCTGATTGAATTTTTTTGCATATTTTATCCATGTTAATACACTCTTCTTTTAGTTTCTTCAATTCACTGAACAACCTAACCATTGTCGCTTGGAATTCCTCATCTGGAGCTAAAAGAACTCTTGCCTGCTTATGGATAGTCCCAAACTTAGAACATTATCTGATAGTGCAGGTGAGTTCCTGCATTTCTTTATTATGTATGTAAGTATATGGATGGTTGTGGTGAAGGTCTTGTTTTCTGCTGGTCTGGACGTACAGCTGATGCTGGGAATTTGCTGACTCAAATTTAACGCTGGGAATTGTTTCACTCATATTTATTGAATCAGTCAAAATCCTCATTTTGGCAACCTGTGCTGCTGTCTTCTTTTTCTTGTGATCTGATGGGGTAAGTACATGCATGGCATGTGTTACTTGAAAAATGAAAACAGGACTGCGGAGAGGGGTGGGAGATATGCAGAATCAGTTGGCTGCCACCATTCCAATCTACAGTATACCTGATCTGTTTAATGGAGACTTCCTCATACTTTGTTCTTCTAATGTTGGTTAGAGTACACTCTGTTTTGGGATTTTTATGATGTGATAAAAGAAGTAGAAGAAAAAACAACATGAAGTATTGTTTTCCCCAATCTTCTCCTCCTCCTCCTCTTCCCCTCCTCTTCTTCTTCTTCCTCTTCTTTATCTTCATCTTCATCATCATCATCATTTTCTTCTTCTCCTTCTTCTTCTTCTTCTCCTCCTTCTCCTTCACCTTCTCCTCCTCCTTATCTTTCTCCTTCTTTCTCCTTCTCCTTCTCTTTATCCTTCTTCTCCTCCTCCTTCTTCTCTCCTTCTCCTTCTTCTCCTCCTTCTCCTCCTTCTCCTTCCCCTACTCCTCCTTGTCTTCGTCCTCCTTCTCTTCCCCCTCTCTCTCTCTTTCCCTCTCCCTCTCCCGCTTCCTTCCCCTTCCACTTCCTCCTCCTTCCTTTCTCCTTTCTTCTTCCTCTTTTGGCTTCTTCTTCACACACATCATTACAGATGTGGTTTCAATGTTTTTTACAGTAAAAATGTATTCATTCTTTAGAAACTGATGTAGGAATGTCCTGTCTGGTCAGAGGCACAGAGATGAGACTCCAGGAACATGACATATATCCATCAATATTTTTTAATTATTACCAGCCAGAGGGACAGGAGCTCTCATCTTGGCAGCTGACTGACCTGAGCTAACTGACCACCTCCACAGAGAACCCAACTTTCTTATCCCATCATCTCAAAAGTCAATACAGCTTAAAGTTTGCATGGTTTACATTACAAAGACATTTCACATTCTTTGCATGATGGGATTAATCCAGGAACCAAAAACCTGCAGTGGGTGCTATCTAGGTAAGGTGAGATGAGGAACACATTACAGTTGCTAATACAGCCCTAGCTCATGATGGAAAGGTCATGTCAGACAGAAGAACAAGAAAAACCTGTTTTCTGCATAACTTTAAGCATCGTTCATTAGACTCCATCTTGGGCTAGTTATAGCCAACAAGGAAATGTGCAGAGAAATAACCTAGGATAGCTTTGTCTGTGTAACTGCAGATTGATTAACAGTCTCACTAGGGAATTCTACATTCTAACTCTATTGGGAGAATGATGGGAGACAGTTGCAGGACACCTAAAAGCCTAGGCCTCTGCATCTGCCCTGGATTGCCTCCTGCAGGTCACTTCATAGATAGGGGGGTAGTCTAAATGTGGCAGTCTTATCTGACCATGTATTCTGTACTGGCTGGTATAAATATTCTCTCATGCTACCACAATCATCGTGGGGCTAGCTAGATCTTACCAGCATATTTGCCTGGCCACATTGGATCTCTAAGTAATTAGACCAGAGAGAAATGCTGTTTGCCTCCAAGCAAGCAAGCATGACTCCCTGATAACTCAAAGGCAACTAAAATACAAAACTACCATGAAGTAGACGAGACTCTTGTGAAGGCTTGGAGAAATATTTAACTGGCATTAGTATCAGTCTTTGGTACAGAGACATGCCATCTCAGAAACCCCCCCTTCTCTACCCTATAAAGGCAATTCCAGGCAGATCTTGGCTCAAGATATTAGGTGAGGTGCTGGGAGAAATTACCTGAGGGCATTTGATCCTTCCTGCCAGGGGGGAGTTACATTTAGCTTATAGCTTCATCCCAGCTCTGCTAGGAGGCTTTGAATTAGCTCTGGGTCCTTGTAAACAGCCAGATTGTCTCCTGAAGTTGCTACATTTCTATAGGGCTATTTTCCTGTTTTCATCTCTAGATAGCCCAGCCCAGAATGGGCTGGGCTGGGGAGTTTGGGCAGATTTCTAGCTATAAAATAAGCTCCAAGAAGAAAGAAGCTCTCTCACTTTTTTCCCCCTTTTGTCATTTTGGCTTCCCTTGGTGTTTTTGCTTCTCCGTCCTCTCCATTCTCTATTGAGCCTCAACACGTGGTGGCAGCCATCTTGGCCTACACCTGGCTGGGGCCTAGCTGGGAACCCAGAGTCCGGACGTTTTCCCTGCTCTTGGATTGTATATTGGAACCTGTGATAGTAAAGCCCTTTTAAAACTGCATCGGATTCCTGAGTCTTCATCCATTCCCCGCCGGCTTCGGAGGTAGAAGGGAATTCACTTTCCAGCACTGTTGGGGATCCTGGTGGCGCTCCCCGACAGGAGACAGTCCGCCAGAAGACCCCATGTATCTGTTAACAGGCCGTATCCATCAGACCTTCCTTCGCATATCTTAAGACCTACCTTCTGTCAACAAGAAACTTTATCAAAAAGCTTGAAGAGCTAGCCCATTTTTATCTCTTAATCAACCATATATCACCCTCTCTGTATAATCTGAATGGGAATAATATAAATTCCATACTTATTTTTAATTAAAATTTAATTTCTTAAAGATCTATGCATAGTTTTGATTGTAGTGGATTGGAAGATTATGGGATCTAGTTTTTCCTTACATCACTCACCTATCATTTACTCTCTGTATATGCATCTACTCTACCAACATAATTTTAAATCTATCAACAAATCTATTTAGGTTGATTCCAACAGTACTGAGTTAGATTTATCAACATATCTCAGAAAAAAAGCTATACAAGCCTGAATGAAAGACCCTCAGCTAAGGCTAATTAGTATGGTCACTGACACATCAGGATTCCATATCATTTGTAACCTTAAGAACACTTAAATTTTTATATTCATACTAGAATTTTACTAGATACTGCTTGTTTTTTTAACCTGTATTGGCTATGCCTGGGTTTCATTAATCTCATATTAAGGATGAAAAACTATGTGGGAAACATCAGTGCTTCTTCTAGTATATCAAAATTAATTGAACATGGTCAATGAATACCAATACCTTAGAATCACTGTATATATTCCAGCAGAGAGAAAATATTTTTGAAACTTCAATATCAGTTGACAAGAAATCTGTGTAAATGAAAACAAGGAAGTACAGAATGATGGAAGAAATATGCTGTTTTTTTTGATTAAAAACACCCACAATCTTTCATAGAATACCCACAGGAAGCCGAGAAACATAATGGGAAAAGTGCAAAATCTATCGAGTGCTTTATTGCCTCACTTATTCTCTGAATGGCAGTAGATATAAATACTTCCCCTGGCCTTAGGGCTGCCTTCAAAAAATGCTTGTCTATATCAAGTTAAATTGCAAAAAAAAAAAAGGGAAAAAAGTGTCAGTGACTGTGTTAAGCTACTACATGCTGAGATTGAAAAATGGTGCAATATTATTCTAAATAGTCGACCACAATCAGAGCTGTTCAGAGAGTGACAGGTGGTATAAGCATCCCCAGGCCTTTACTCACTAAATTCTAAATGGCACACTTTCGACCTAGACTAATTATCAGAGCGATCACATTGTGCCAAACACTTCTTGCATTTCTGATCAGTGGTTTATGTTAGGGATAATTCATTTTAAGAGTCATGTGAAGAAATTAAAACTATTCATTTATACTTTGTCACAAACTCACAATACTAGGTTAAAATACAAAGCTCTTACTTTAATGTAATCTTTCCAGATACTTTAAACTAGAAAAAATTTAGGTATAATAGTACAATTCTATCTGTGTCTGTCTTTTTGGTTACCCAAGTCTCTCTTTGAGAGTAGGGAGTCATGTGTTGACATTTTTTGTACTCTTAATACATAGCACAAAATAATATTCTTTAAATAGGTGGGGGCTTATAGTACAGCAGGTAGGGCACTTAACTTGCGTATAGCTGACCTGGATTTAATCCCTGGCACCACACGTGGTTGTGAGGTTTCCTTCGACAAAATGGCAATCAGGACCAAATGATAATTGGCTGATGAGACAGCAATATTCCTGGAATGAGAAATCACCTTGCCCCTAGTACGGGAGATAGGACTCATGGCCCGCCTGGTGGCTGGAAGCTACCAGGCCACATTCTATGTTTCTCTACTTCTACCCCCTACAGAGAAGGGGAGCCAGACCAAGTGCACCGGTTCCACTAGTCTTGGTTCCCTTTTCCTGCCCAAGACAATTTAAGAATCCCACTTAGTCTCTCCCAGAGTATGGCTTTACCCCAGTCTCATCAGATGTTTGTAGAGTTCCACCCAGGAGCACACCCTAAACCTCCTATTCCTTCACATTTACTTGTCTCTCTCTCTCTCTGTCTGTGCCAGTTACGGTCGGTGATCTATCAGTGATTTTCCTAGGACTACCAGGAGTGGTCTCAGAATTCAGAGCCAGGAGTAATTCCTGAGTACTGATGAGTGGTCCAAACATCCCAAGAAAATATTGGGTTGATAAATGAATAAAAATGATTTCTAGGCAGGTGAGCCAAGCTAATAAAAAAGAACTTTTCTGAAGCTAGGGCGAGGGGTGGAGTGTAAAATATTCTGTAGCTATACCGTTGCCAAAGGATATTGCAAAACTCAGGTTCATTTTCATCTAATTCTAGAAGATGTAACCTGGCAATGACATGCCTCCATGCCACAAACTGCTGAGACTGTAGTTTTAAAGGGTATGCGAGGAAGGGAAGTTGTCAGTGAATCAGCTAGGTGTATGCATGGATGTAGTCTAGCAGGAAAAATGTGTAGAAGCTATTAGTCTTGGTGGGGAGGCAAAGTGGGGGGCACATCCAACCAACACTGCTCAAAGTTTCCTCAGGGCTCTGTGCACAGAGATACTCCTGGCCAGGTCAAACCCAAACTGGCAGGATGCTAGTCAGTGCCTTCCCCATTATGCTTTCTCTCCAGCCCCAGTATTTAATTGTCTTAAGGCCTAGAAATTGAAAGTATTTAAAAAGACAAAAATGTGATGATTTAATTTTCAGACGTATAGCATAACTCATCAACTAGAGCAAACATGTTTAACAGAGTCTCTGATGACTTGAATTTTTGTTCCATATTACAATGAATCAAAATGCAGTGATATTCACTTAGGAAAACAGTAACTCTCAGTAGAAAACTGCAGTTCTTCCCCTAAAAGTCTATGAGTAAATGCACAACAGATTTCATGTCAACTCCAAGCCAAGAATTGCTCCCCAGAAGCTGCAGTTACTACGTAGAACATACCAATGCTGGGAGGCGAAGGGAGGGAAGAACTTTTCATCTTGTTCTTCATCTCTCCCAAACATATCACCCATCAGTGTGTTATTTATGGGAAGAATTATGTTTATGCCACTGAATTTCTTCTGTTTGTAAGTATTCACTGGAGACTCTGATACAGGAGTAGCATCGATTATTACCAGCTCTGCAAATGGTTTTACTTACATTGTTTTGTATTTTTGGAGACACATCTGGTGGTGCTTAGAGGTTACCCCAGACTTTGTGCTCAGGAATCACTTCTGCCAGTCTTGAGGATACTAAATAGGATCCCAGAGATTGAGCGTGGGCCAGCCGCCTGACAAGGCAAGTACCCTACTCCCTATACTTGTATTTCTTGGTTTGGTCTTCGTCATACTGATAATGAATTTAATCTGAAATACAGTTTCTTATCTTTCAGAAAAGGGATAACTTCAAGTTTTATTTCACTTCCTTTCCATACATATGCGACCAACATTTTTATATTCCTGGAAACAACTGTACTACAAAACTATCTTAACTACACCTATTCCCATATGACTTAGGTAAGACTGGAAGATAATCATATTTTCAGTTAGGACAAAACTTGACAGTCCTTCTGCTCTTCTATTTGTGAATTACATACTTTTTGTATAATACCTGGACCTCCTTTTTACCTCCCCAGTTTTAGAATTTCTTTTCCCCCACCTATCTGTAGGGTGTTTGTATCCATAATTATTTTTTCTGAAGATCTTCCTCCCTACATTCACAAACTTGGTTGCAACTGGGGCTCTGATGGATCAGAGCAGGAAAATTAAAAGGAAGAAATACATAGATACTCCCTCTAGCACTTATTTGTTCATGATCATAGGCATAGCTGGTAAGAGTGATAACAAAATTTCTCTTATTGAACATCATTTGTAAAAAGTATAGATATATTTTGGATCTGGATCTGGATCAGCATGGGGCAGAGCTGCTACCAGCTCTCCCTGTGCCCAGCCACTCAAGAGGTGCCTGGGAGGGATGGCGGGTTCTAGCCCTGGCCCGCCACCCCAGCAGAGCCTTACAACAAGCCAGATAATCCCCCCACTCCATGAGGGTTGCCATTTTCCACATCTGGACCTCTCTCTCAGGAACTCCATCCAGCAGATGAGCCTATCACAGCCCGGCTCGCGCGCGCCACTTGCAGTCTCAGGGTTCATCAATAAATGCTGTATTTAGAGGTGACTGACAAGAGTATGCCACACGCATGGCAAGTCCTGGCAAGCTGCCCATGTCATATTTGATATGCCAAATACCAGTAACAATTATGTTAGGTCATTCCCTCCGTCGCTATTCCAGAATCAGGGATGCTGTCTCGTTTGCCAAGGCATCGAAAATCAGATGGGCTGGACATGTAATGCGATTTGGAGACAACTGCTGGACTAGAGCCGTACCGATTGGATCCCACAGGGATGTCAAAAGGTCACGTGGCCGCCCACCTACAAGATGGTCAGACTTCCCTTGTTAAGACCCTGAAGGAACGGTTTGAGGCTCTTCATATTCTTGAATCAGCCAGATGCCATTGGGCTACATTAGCAAGTGATAGGTCCAATGGAAATGTTACCAGCACCCGCTCGAGGCAAATCAATGAATAACGGGATTCAAGTGATCAAGTGATCAAGTGATCAAGTGCTGCAGGGGTGGAACTCGATGGAGACGAGCTGTGATAGGCTGGCCGCTGGGTGGAGTTCTGACGAGAGGGAAAGTCTAGATGTGGAAAATGGTGGCCTGATGGAGTGGGGGTGGTGGATCAGGCTTGTGCAGCTCTGCTCGTGTGGCTTGGAGCAGCATTCAAACCTGGGGAGAAAAACCGTATATGATTAACTCATATGCTTCACAACTCAGTCTGATGCTAGCATTGTCCTGACAGCAAAACTGGAAAAAAGAAGGTATGCTGAACCAGAGACTTACAGACATGGGGCAGAGCTGCTACTTGCTCTCCCTGTGCCTAGCCGCTCATGAGGTGCCTGGGAGGGATGGTGGGTTCTATCCCTGGCCCGCCGCATTACAAGCAGATAATGTGCATTATTTCAGTATAATCTTTTTTATAAAATTTCATTTGCTTCTAGTAGTGACAAATGGTCTATGTAAGACGACATCTAATATTCTGGTGTTTCTTGTGTTCGACTGTAAATTTACTTTTTGATTATCTTGTAAATGAGTTATTTTGATACTTTTGAATACTTTTTATGCGTTTCTAAGTTATTAACAATGACTGTTCCACATATATTGAGTAAAACATACTGTTAATTATAAGCAGAAAAAGCAATGACAGATAATATCACTGTATCACTGTATCACTGTCTTCCCGTTCATCATCAATTTGTTTCGAGCGGTACCAGTAACATCTCCATATGTCCTGTCTCATGCAAGTAGAGCCCTAAGGGTACCTGCTTGCTTCTGGAACATAAAGAGCCTCAAACCATTCCATCAGGTCATGGGAATGGAAGTCTATAATTGTTACAGGTATTTGGCATATCAAA